>JAWDEX010164394.1:0-17518 GCA_035221805.1 Trichilia hirta | reverse complement strand
ATCAAATTAACTTCATATTTATACACTATAAATCATTTGTATCTATACCGATTAACAATTATGATGTCTCAGTTCTAAGGAGTAGTTAACAAATTAATATAATTATATGATAAATTATTAACAATATATTTTTATGTGATTCATCATAATTATTAAATTCTAGCATGCAAAGTTACTTAATTTCAAAAAATTAAGTTTACATACCAAGGATCTAAGCATTAAGTATAAAATAGATATAATTTTAAACTTTTATGAAAATATATCTTTATGTTCAATGCTTTTAATTTTTAATCCAACCAAGTGAAGCTTTAGATATCCAAATTGGAACCTCCTCTAGTGGGTGATGCCTTTACCTATTAAAATTTCTCTTTGACTTTACAAGAATTCAACCAAATAATCTTTGATTAGATTAAGTTTTCTAGTAAACTTTAAGTTTTAAATCACTTAAAAATTAATTTCAACACTTAAAATTAATTTCGTAGTTTTTTAGATCATACTAAAAAACCATTGAATCAAGTTTTTAATTGATCAAAATTATGAAAAACTTGATCACTTTTGGCTTGGACAAAATTAGGGAGAAAATGCTGGGTTTTACCTTTTATTTTATCATTTCTTGAATGATAATTATCAAAAAAATTTATATTTATATTTACTAATTTAATTAATAATTAATTAAATAAAATTCTTTAAACATATAATACCAAATATGTGATTAAAAGCCATACACATTTAATACATATCTACTATCTATGTGTTATAAAGATGTAAAGTCTAGATTATGCCATTTGTCATCATTTGGTTTGCTAGGATAAAATATATGATATACTTTCATTTATACCATATATAAACTTAGGTTAATCAATTATATTACTTTAACTTTATGTATCAAAGTATTATATAATTTAAGTAAACAAAAATTAAGATAATTTATGATAAGACTCAATAGGTTATTTTATTTAATTAATCTTCAATAAGATTAATCAAATATGTCTACAGACCAATATTGATATCTAGTCATGCAATACAACCCCTGAATTATAATGAAGAACAAAACTTCAACTAATAAATTTATTTGTTATTATTTAATTCAATCTTTTCATCACACAATACTTTGATCAAATTAGGGTATAATACTATCATCAAATCCTTTTAGATTCAATGTTATGTATAATAAATATTAGATAATGACTTCATTATGTATTATGATTGAGATCACACTTCTCAATCAAACACAATATATTATCCTTATCAAGAATTTTATGAGTCAAATCTTAATTATACATATCTTTATAAATATCTTACTATATCTAATGACTACTTATCACAAGCTTTAATTCACACTTGTCTTAAATAGTATCAAAGTACAATAATTTATCTATAAGATAATCTGATATTGTTAAATTTAAGAATTATTTACAGGACTGATATAATAATTGTCTAATTAACAATTAAGTATAATTAGTATTTAAACAAATTATACGAGTTTATTAAGTAAATTTATACTCAATCAATGAGTACTTATACACTTTCTTCAATACTATTATACAAGTAATCTATGAGATTGATTATCCTCCATCATACATAGAGTAAGAATAATGTATACTAATTTATCTAATACTATAAATGCCCTAATTTATAGTTTTATGATTAGGAACATTTAAAAATGATACTACTAATATAAAGTCTCATAAATATGAACTCATAATAATAATATTTATTGTATATATTTCATGGATTTTATTATAATATATAAATCAAATAACATATAAATATTATAAATGATAATATAATAAAAATGCTCATTTTATTAATCATAAATTTATAAAATTACAATTATAGATCACATCACAATTAACTTTTAGGATATATATCACTATCAATAACTTCGATCAAGTTCAAAAAATAATTTTTTAACTGTTATTCTATACTAATATCCTAATAATATGACTATTATATCACTCGTATTAGTATTATCTTATAATATTTATTGAATACATTCAGTGTGTCTATTATATGATATTAATGCCTAGTTGATATTACTTTTATAGAAAATAATTTAAATAATTAAATTATTTAGATAATTTATATATATACTTAATTGTTAGTATAATCAGAAAGGGAAAACATCATGCACATATGAATAAGACATAATTTTTTTATTAATAAATACATATAGTATATATCACAATAATAATTTAATACAGTATACTCAAGATTGACAACACAAATGATTTTGATATAAAATACTAACACAAGCAACTTTAAAAAAGCTACTTAGAAAATATTTAAGTAGTACTTATTTTTTTTATTAAATATCTAAAAAAATATAAATATTGAATGTATGAATTTAAATAATTTGTTTTTACTTATATATTTATATAGTTAAGTTGTTTATTTTTTTCAAATAAAATATATTTAAAAATAAATATTTTTACTTTTATATCATTATAATTTTATATGTTAAACAAATAATAAACTCTTATATTTTTATTATAATTACTTATATTATATAAAAATAAATATATACTTTTTAATTAATAAGATAGCTTGATAAATAAAAATAAAATAAAATAATAAAAAAATAATAATTATGCTATTTTGTTATATCAAAATTTTTGAATTGTACAATTTTTAATAAAAAAATTTATTTTGAAAATAAATGGAAAATATTATATTTTTATATATGCAAAAATGCAAATAAATTAATTAGGTAAGTATATTTTTTTAAATATATTGTATAAAGGTTTTTAGATTTTTAAGCTTCAAACGAAAAAGTAAAAAAGCTGTTATTTTTTTCATTAAATAAAAACGTGTTTTAGAGAATATTTGATATTGAGGTGCTGTCACCACGCAACTACCTCTAATATTTATTCTGTTATTCTATATCTGTTGCCATTGAATGAAAGTTATGTTAGGTAAAATATGATTAAATCTTATAAAAAAAATTGATGTTATTAAATATATTTTATAATTTTATTTTCAAATTTTCACTTAAAATATGTATAAAGATAAAAAAAATATATATAAATTTAGATAATTAAGTATTAAAATAAAAAAGCCTCTTAATTAAGTAGTAGTATTAGTAGTAAAATATTATTATATCAGAATAATTATACATCATAGTAATTGCGCAACAACAAATAAATCAAATTATTCGACAGTAGTTTGTTTACAAATGTCCTAAACAAGGATGGTAAAACTCGAGACTAGTGTTATATGCCTGGACCTGGTTTGAATTAAACTCGGGCTGAGTCTATGCTTTTAAAAACTGGTTTCGGGCCAGACCGGGCTTTGCATTTGGATTAAAAGTATAAATTTTATATTTATTAGATAATAATTATTATATCCTCGTATTGCATTTTTTTTTACATTTATATGAATAGTTATACATTATTTAAAATTTAATCTGACATTTTAAAACTATGTTTAAAGGATTAATATGTGTACAATATATTTTAATACATAATTATTTATAAAATAAAATATTAAATTATTGTTATCTACTAGTTTATCCGTAAACCCAATTTGACCCGAAACAGAAGTTATAAAAAATCGAGCCGGATTTGAGCTTGGCTAAAATATCCAGTCCTTGGCTGAGCCATGCCCAGATCGAATTTTTTTGCCGTCCCTAGTTGTCAGCGGCGTATACAAGCCGACTAATAAGGTATTAATACACAAACTGCTATTGGTAGTGATATTCTAACTGCACAATGTCTTTCATTTAGATCTACTATTAAATAGAAATTGGGTCATTTGATAAAATTATGATATGTCAGATTTAAGAAAAACGGTAGAAATCTTAAATTTATTCAAAAATTTTGTTGAATTAATATAATATTTATTTATTTACTAAAAAATAAATAATTTTAAAAATGATAAAAATTTAATATTCAATAAATAAAGCTTATTTCACCTGCACATTAATTGGAGTTGAAATTTAGGATGAAAATTTGTGATAAACAATATTATTTTTTAAAAAATCACATAAAATAAAATTTATGTTGGACATCTCAAATTCTTATTGCATGATATTATTTATTTATTAAATATTTAAAAATATAATAAATAATTTTTAAAATTATAAAAATTTAATATTTAAATTTGAATGGATGGTTGTTATATCATTATCATATCATCCTATCAAAATATAGAACACAAAAAATTGTTATAAAATTAAATTATTTGGTCATATACCATCATTAACTTATAAAATCAAGGGTCTGATTTATGTGACTTTGTTCTGTTTCTCCTAAAACTAAAACTAAATTAAAATTTTTTGATCAAATTCAACAACACTAGTCCAATCCTATTACAATACATTAATATATAGGGGTGGGCATACGCGCTTTACATTGTTTGAGATAAAATATCACGTTAATCTGCATATTAAAATTTAAAATTAAGTCAATTTAATTCAATTTGTTAAAATATCATAAACTGATTCAATCTAAAATACAAAATACCATTTGAAGTAATTTAAATTTATAATTTTATTTATATTTTAAAAATTAATATTATAATAATTTTATAATGTTTCATTAACAAGAATTTTATAAATAAATTTTTTTATTTCTTCATAATTTTTTTTCAATTATTACACATATAAAAAAAGAAGATAATTATATATAATCGAGATAATAAATAAATAATAATAATAATTTTTATAAAATAATATTAAATAATTTAATTTACAATTTTGTAGTTTGTAATTGATCTAATCTAAAATTTAAGCTGCAAATAGAAAAATATTAATATATAAATCATTATTATTATGATAATTTTAAACCAATTTAAATTGTAAATTATGATAATTTAGATTAAATTAATTAAAAAATGCCCACCTCTTTTAATGGATATATAGTATTTACACTATCCTTCAATGATTTTACAATTCATTCTAAAATTTGAAAGATCTAATAAAATTTTTTAGAAATTTATATGACGTGTATGACATTGTACCACCATCCCCCAAATGATCACTAGCCTATGTTAACAAACACTCCAATTTACAAATCAGATATTACAACACGTGATATCTGTTTCTTTCTTAATTCTAGAATATCCAAATAATGACGATCAATCAACGTCATCAATGATGGACACACTCTCAGTCACAACTACACAAAATTAAAAATCTAAAAAACACAGTAATTATAAATGATTCAGAAATAATCTCACAAAAAATGGATAAATAATTTAGTCTTCGGACTTTCCTAAACAAAGTCAAACCGTCCATCCAACAGAGCTGAATCTCAACTCGTCGTTGATCAATGATCAAATACGTTCCAGAAGGGAATCTGATAACAGGCGGATAACTTACATGACCTTCTCATACAAGTGTGAACGACGGGGTACTTGTCAAGCAAACACCACAGAAAATTGAAAGGTCCAAAGAAAATATCGAGTCCTTTAAATTGGCTAGAGAATTTTACTTATAAATAGAAATACCAATAATAAAACGAACGACTTCCCTTCAAACATCTATACCTGTTCTCTCTCACCATACACAACAATATCGTCAACCCTCTTAATAAGAATGCAAGCATCGGCTTCGGATAAAGATGATGCCGAAATCTCGGAACATTTCAAGGAAAAGTCAAAGGTGAATGTTTCCCAAGAAAAACAAGCAGTCAAAAAAGAAGAAGGGGGAAATGAGGAGGAGTTTTGTTTCGCTTGTATGAATCCAGACGGGTCACCGATTTCAGCGGACGACATTTTTCAGAACAGCCAGATCCGTCCAATATTTCCAATCTTTGACCAAAGTTTACTCTACCGGAGCGGTAACGCTGATACGGATAGTAACTTGAATAATGATTCACAGTCGTCTCTGCGACCTCCTTTGAAAAAATTGTTTGTGGAAGATCGGTCGGATTTTGAAACAACGGATGTGATGGAGGAGGAAGACCGGCAGGTCCATTATGGGAGTGGCCATCAGGTAATAAAACGGTGAAGGAAACTTCCTCAGAAACTTGCAAGAAGAGCAACTCAACTGGGTTCCCTAAGCTTTGGAGATTTCGAGACCCTGTCCGCCGAAGCAATCTCGATGGCAAAGAGCATTTGTTTTCTTGAATAATAGCTATCATCATACTAATACGAGTGACAGTGAAAATTAAGCCCGAGAAGTCAAGTGAAAAGCCAGAAAAACCGTCGACGAGCGACGAAACGACGACGACGGACACCCAGAAAACAAATAAGGGTAATCAAAAGGGTGGGAACGGAGTAAACATGACGGGAGACAATAAGAAGGTGAAGGCTGAAACGGTGTCATCAATGTGCGAAAAGCATTATCCGAGAGATAGGGTGATCGGAGAAGGTATAAAAGATCGGGTTGGATTCTTCACTAACATCTATGGTCTGGGAAGAAATGTTCGACCGTGTTGAACATTTTTCTTTTTTCTGGGAAATTTTTTGGTCTCTGTGTTGGATTTTTTTTTTTAATTAGAAATGCAATAAGGTTTTTATGGGATTGGTAATTGTATACCTCCGATAAAGGAAATTCTTGGTAAATAAACGACTTGTTAGATTGTAAATTAAGATTGACGTAATATTATATATATATATATATACATGTTGACAAAAATGTTAGATCATGGGGAGTATTCCATTTAATAACATCTTGATATTAAAGGTATATATTTCAATGCGATAACTAAATTGTTGGTGTTTTTACTAGTTCTAAGTTTCATCAATTCTTCTTCTAATCTAAGAATTTTGCAACGGTCTGTATTTGGCATTAAATTCGCATACAATCGTTTGTATTTGTGTACCATCTATAGCACACATATTCCTCTTCCTCTCTCATTTCTTTCGGCCATGCATATGTGAAATCTGAATTACAATTTTGTCGTTTGTGTATTATGAGACGTTTAAAATCCAGCTCAAAGCCCTAAAGCTTGAGACATCCATCGCAGGCAGACCTTTAGGGCCCTCTGGTGTAAGCCATTTTGGAAGTAAGTGGTCAGAAATTGTGTTGTCACAGTGAAAGGAAACGGTCCGGGAGAGAATTTGGAGCGTCCCAAACATATTCTGTGAAAAAAATCATAGAAAATGAAACTGAGCCCCACTTGCCATTCTCCGTTCTGATGAAATATTTCTCATTTGAAAGAGTTTTCATTCATTGAAAACAAAAATTTAAGTGCCATCAATCAAATGTTTCATATTCAAAAACAAGAAAGGAGTCACGTTAATAACAGGACCATGCAAACGAAATATTATGGACCTCTTAGTCATACACTGCAATTCACGTATAAGGTGGATTAATACGGATAAAACAAAAAGGAAAATATACGTGGCAAAGATAAAATTTATTCGAAATAATACCCCATTCATTGCATTGAAGGCGCTTTAATTATCGTTCAAAAATAATTTGTAATTTGTCACGGATCATTACCCTACTCCATAATTCGGTGTTGACTGTTGCAAACACCAACTTTATCGGAACATGGACATAGCTGAAATTAAACTAGAGGACAAAATCTGGAAAGGCAGAGCAAAAATAAAGAACATGAGTTGCGGATCAGGGTAAATATTGAAGACTCCACATGCAGTCTTCATAGCACCAGCCGGCATTGATGATGGGCAATCATAATTCAATCAAGCATAAAAAGTTAAAGCATGAGTTGTGTTTTTGAACTTAGTAGTAGTTTCCTCTTCATTATCACAGTGATCAAATTTATGTATCCTATCCACATATAATTAAGCAAACCACTATTTCTTTCAGATCTTAAATATCAGCATTATATTACAATTGTAATGCAATTAGGCACAAGAAGAACCACCCATTGGTTTTTGAATGATGATAGAGACGCACCGTCTTCATTATTTTATGACCAAATGCTATTTACATCCAAAAAAAGCCCTATTTTTCATCATCAGTATTATAGCACACCAATTTCCCAGTAAACTATGTTGTCAGGTGTAACTGCAGTCATGTCCCTGTTCACTTGTACTAAACAATCTTTTCTCTTGTTCATTTACATGTATATCTTCATTTATTGAAAATACAGTGACAAATCAGCGCAAGTCAAAGATTTCAAACCTCAGATTTGAATTTTTGTAGACATTTGAGCAGTGCTCGTAAATGGTGCTCCCATCAGCTGGCTCTTTGTGAGGATGAAATCCATCCTCTTGACACTCTTTCAGGACGCTCATTCCACCAGGATCAGTTAGCCGAAATATTCCATAGTTTCTGAGGCACATGCACAATAAATATCAGTATGAGGAACTCAATAATGAACCAAAACTAAGAAACTTTAGCCAAAGCCTCACAAGATTTGCATATAACTGAGTGTTAAAGTATCAGCTATTCCGGTTGACATCAAAAGATAAAAATATAAACACTCCACGTCTGTCAGATTGCATTTGTAGGCAGTGATGTGATTCTTGTTTTAGAGTGGTGAAAACTAAAAGCAGTTTTGGTTATCAATTCATAATTACGGCCTTAACAGAGATGAAAACAGAGAAAAGGTGCATGGCCAATTCCAAATGTTGAGAGAGAGCCATAGTAATTTGATCTGTATCAATGCAAAGAGTTTCAGAAACCAAGTTAACAGCTACAGAACCGCAGCATAAGAGTTGCATACCTTGAGGAATCAGTTGGAGCCAAGACAATTGCAAGAGCCTCGGGTACCATTACCTAAAATGGACAAAAGAAAAACATAAATCAAACTTTCATATTAAACCATTGGCTTACAAGGAAACGGACTGGAAACTATTTCACACTACTCCCAATCTTTGTTTGTATGCAACTCAATTGAAGATATTCTTAAAATGAATTGTCATTTCTCAAAAACCTACATCTTCTTAATTTTCCTATTGAAGATTTATTTTTGGCTTGAATTGGCAGTAGTTTGTTGTTTGAAAAAAAACTTGAGTGCAGACAAAATAATTGAAGCAAATGTAAATATTAGAACAAAAATATTTCAAATTTGAAACTTAAGAATTACGTGCTAGATTATCCATGTTCATAAGTAGAAAGGTTGAAAAATTGAATGAAGTGCAACCTGGCAATGCAACATATAAGGCTCTGGATACACATTTGCTTTCCCCACATGCCATGTGCAACCCAGTTCAGACTACAAAAGAACCATGTCTAGTTATTGTCAATGAATAAATGGGATGGGGACTATGCCAAGATCTCTACGAATCCACTGTGATGATCACTCTGCCCTTTAAGGAAAGGTTTATGGTCTCTCATTTTAGACTGTTATTGAACATATTCAGGAAGAAAGCCTAAACTATAGACACAACTGCCTAAGCTATAGACAAAACTAAATAAGTCACTTGTGAAGGTTGTCATAATGTGAATGAACACCTGCTCAACATATGAAACAGCGCATGGTTTGCCATTCTCATCTATATGGTAGAGATCCAATTCCAAAGGCTGCTGTTTTTTATATACAATTACTGATCCACAACGGGGCTAATTACCTGATATGAGTAGTGAGTGTGCAGATCTACTGATGACATGAAACAACTCTGTGAGGGATGCGTCTGAAAACAGAAATGAAAAAAAAAAAAAAAAAATCAATGCATGTTTAACAGTGCTATGAAGATTGCATTTGAGAAACTAAAGGAAGAAACAAAACTTTGGAAGGGAAAGGAAAAGGATCAACAATGAAAATGATTACTAAAATAAAGGCATACATGAATCCATCCCACAGGAAAAAGAGAGAGTTCATTTTGTATGGCAAAAACTTCCTCCTCATTCATAGCTTGACACTGTCAATCAGAGACAGTATGTTAGCAGCCAGCACAATAGAAGTGGACCATTGGAAAGCAGTGCTAACGAAGTCCTCCCTATCTAGATAAGTAAAAAGGCTCCCAAAGACTTACAGAACTGGAAGTAGAATCTTGTTTGGGTATTATCAGAGTTGTTACATAAAAGGTTCCATTTTCCTGGTTGCATATAGAAAATGAATGTCTGTGAGCTTCAAGTGAATAACACATCCTCTCAACCTATGCACGTCATGTTAAGCCATCACTAGACTCAAAAGGTTGAGTTGATAAGGATATAACAACAGTATTTGCGTTAACACCACCACCCACTCCATCCTCATTTGCAAAGCACAAGGATCAAATTCAAGAAGCACAAACACAGCATATTTTGCTTAATATGATGGGAGCAATCAAACACAAAACTATTTGGTTAACTTGGTATTGATATCATGTTAAGTTAACATTCAATCCACAAGCTTATATTGATAGTCTAGGGCTCAAAAATAAATATTAAAACCTACTAAATGCATTTCATTTTCAGAAAGCTGAAAGGGCTAAGAATCTTACAAGAAAAGCACCGAGAACACCACAGGTTTCCAGATCCTTATCAGTGTTGCCTTTTGCAAGTTCAAGAAAATCTTCCATCAACTGCTCTGACTGAGGAAAAAAAAATGACATTGACTTATCAGCCAATAATTTTGAACATAAACACGCGTTACTCCAAAATAATCCTGCTCTGGCAGGGAACATATGGAGCTGAAGAATGCAAAAAGAAGAGAGAATTTATGAGACAAACCATTATGAGAAACATGGTCTTTTTATTGAAAAAAACTAAAGGAGAAAGTGCAAAAACTGCAGTTCCAGAGTTCTTACAATATGTACATCTTGCAGGACCCTAGATGTGGAAGGCTCAGTGTACAATCGTTTATCTGAATCTGATGCTGAAATATGCGTAATATGTGCACCTTGAGTTGCATTCTTTGTCAAGGAGAGTACAGGAGAAGGAGAAGACTGAGTAACGGCATGAACAGTGGCACGTTGCCATTTGCTTATTGTCTGAAGGGACATTGGAGAAAGATTTTCTTACGGGGAGCAACTAATCCGAGAATCCGCTGAATAAGTTAGAAACACAGCTGTTTCCTCTTTGATGATCCTCAAGCTGTAACAGAGAGAAACAGAATATGAATTGATATGGCTCAGTGAATGAAGAATTGTCTGCAAAGATATCAACTTTGCAACTTACATTAGATTTCCGCAGGTTGACATATAATCTTGAGTAAAAGCATTTACGTTGACCTTCCCTTTACTTGCATTGAAGATTGTCGAACTTTTTGAGATATTGAATCTATACAAACAAATGGTTTATATGTTTCTTTTTCTTCAACAAACTGGTACATCAGAGAAAGACTATGCAAAATGCAGTTATTTTAACAATTCTACCGTCCATTCAAAAGACAAAAAAGTTCCATTCGTCTAAAGCATTCAGACCAAAATGATTTTATTCGCCAATTATTCCAGTACAAACAATTTTAATTTCCATAAAGTTGCTTACAATATACCTGTGTTGGTCATCACAAATATCACCATCCATGACACTGTTGGACTCCAATTTTTTTTTTTTCCCCTTTTCAATAACAAATGGCATACCTTGTAGAGGTATATGAGTTTCCCTACCTTGTAAAAAGCTTCTATCCTGTAAAAGTGTTTAAGCGGCTAAGCCCTGACACTTACAGCAAAATCAAGAAGTTAGATCAAACCAAATGACGAGTAAAGCCAAGAAGAAATTCAGAGTACCCAATAAGGCAGAAACCGGTTTGGTTGAAAAGAAGGAATAGTTCATTTTCCATTCCAATTTTATTTATTTTTTCTTTAAAAATTAATTTGACTAATTAATCCAATGAAAATCGATTCCATATTTGCTCGAGAAATGGACACATCACTATGAGACAAGGTCCCAGTACGGTGATGACATTATACATGCATGCAATACGGTGATGACAAAAAACAAAATGAAAAACTAACAGTAATAATTTTTCTTTAAAGAAAGAAAAAAACATAATAGAAGCCGGGATTCTTAAAAATAAATCTCCAGCAAAGCAAAGGCAGAACATCATTAGAAATTTTGCAGCAGAAAGATTAATTAGCGCTAAAGGAAATTTAAATTAACAAAAGCATACCTCAATCATCTGTTCACCATCTGCCAAGCAAAAGCAAATTACTGATATGAACAAATGGATTGAATAAACAATTGCTTACCAGATAACGATGGAAAGACTTTTGTTTGGTATGGAATTGGGCAGTTATTGTATGTGATCACTTCTTGGATACAGTCCTGGAACTCTTGTCAAGTATTCTCATCTCCCACACATTTCATTTCTGATTTTTATAACTTTATTCGAAATAAATATGTTGTGACCAATATACCCTCTATCGTTAGATGCATATCAGGAGATCCATTACCGTTCGATTATTATGTTGTCTTCCTGATGTATTTCCAGTACGTATTCCGTCGGGTATCACGCAGACTCGCACGATAGAGCTTTTACGCTGTGAATTATCAAATACCAACCTGGATGAGCAACAAATAATCCATCCGGGCGAGCACTAACCCGACCCGAAAACCCGTAGACCTTAGTTAAATGTTAGGGCTTCTTGTGGAGGATTAGTAAAATATTTAATAAATTTTATTTTTGGAAGGAATTTATTCATGTTTGACAAATTCTGTTGTTTTAAATGTTATGAGGGTACAAAATGCTCTCTCTCTCTCAAAAATATTTAATCTTTTCTCTTATCTCGAATAATTTATAATAAAAATATAATTGAAATAAAAGAATATAACAGCAAAAAATAAAAAAAATAAAAAAATTTTGAGGTGTCTCCCCTCTTTGTATCATGGCCATAATCTGAAAATGGCAAAAGATGAAGATTATGCATAAATAATGAAAGGAAACAGATAAATAAGCAGGCCCATAGCCGTTAAAACATCCATATTCTAATAGTGAGTTTAATGTTTCTCCTTGGCGAAAAAATTAATGGTGGAACATTTGAAGGCTGTGAGAAGAAGATGCTCTACGACACTGCTGTATAACATCCAATATTCATGAGAGCAATTACCTCCATATATATAGGACTTTGGGTGGGCCTCATTGATGCAGGCGTTGACGATGGCATTACTATAGACATTGAAATTGCGAGATATAGAGCAAATATCCAGAAATACAAATAATATACATTACAACAAGAGCTCCAAATCAGAACCTGAGCCATCAAAGTTGGATGTGCCATTTGCTTTAATTTTTTGAATGACAAGACAAGAATAGATACACGGTGAGAAGAAGCACAGATGGGTGATTACAAGCACTTAAAAATGTGTCCAGTCTTTTAAATTTACCATTAAGCTTTCAAGAGAGCTTGCTGTTTTTCTTCCGTCAACAGATCTATTTTCCGGTGTGTTATTTGGTCCCGATTGCACAGAAGCAAATAGTAAATTACAAAAATGTTTAACACACAGTCAAACACCTATGAGGCGAGAATGGTGAAAACTCAGACCTCCATAAACTTTTGATAACAGTTGCATAATTATATGTGTGTGTGTGTGTGAGAGAGAGAGAGAGAGAGAGAGAGCATGATAATAACATCTAGAAGTGACATTGACATGGTGACAGAATTATGAAATAGAATAAATTTTCAGGTGAATAAGTTACGCGATAAAAATAATTGCTACAAAAATTCAGTAAATTAGAGAGTCCTTTTTATTCTTTTGTCATTGATGAGAACAAAGACCAAAAGTAAACTTGTTTTGATAAAAATATTTGAAATACACGCGAGTCATACGAGGATAAGTTTGAACAAAATACGGTAATGACATGCGGGCATATTGAGCTGTAGAAGACCAAGCAAAAAATAAGATGAAATAACTAGGAAATAACCCAACATAACTGCACACGATCAAACAATATGACAACCTACCATTTCTAGATGTGTCCTGATTATAATTTTTTTGGCTTTTCATGTAATGATGGAGCGGCCTCCCTTGTACCACCCAGCTTCTGGATTACATTACTTATTGTCCTCATTTCTGCTACTCGGATTTGCAGACGTTTCACTAAGGCCACAATGTACTGCCTCTCTGATAAATAATAAATTATCATTAAATGTTAAAATTTTTTTTGCATGAAATGATTCACAAAGAAAAGTCAAGATAAAGGTGAGGAAGAGAAAGAAAGCTTACAGCAGAATACAGATTTGTGAAATTAACATATCAAAGCTAATTAGTATAGTACACCTTTGTTTTTGAGTTCAACATCTCCAAGCTTGTCTTTGCTGCATCAGCAGCTGCAGAGCTGGCTGAATTGGGAGCTGCTTTCACTTCCTCAATCAATCTTGGTTTTGATTTCCTTTCAGAGCCATCGTGTTCTTCCAAAACAACCTTCCAAGACTTCAACCTGGGCTCAATAAAGTTCTAAAACGAGGAATACAACATCGAATAGTAAAGCAGTATTAATACCGTTGGAAAACAAGAAAGAACCATGGCACCTAATCATACGACCTGGTGGTAAAAGATTATTTTAGGTACCTTCAACAAAATAGTCGTCCCAGCACAAGAAGCAGCAAAAAAACCCACAACAACAAAAGCGGGATTCTTGTCCAGTAAAACTGGGATTGTGGAGACCTTGCTAGTGGTGCGGCTTGTGGTTGGACACTTGCGAATGCCTTTGACCATCCATCTATTTTAGATTATGGGGATACATGTTAGGATATTACAAGTGTGATTGTGTGAAGGTATAAAGCAGGGATCAATTTCAAGTCCTCACTGAGCGACTACAATCTGCTGTAGCAAAAAGCCATTGCGTTAAGCCATGGCTAATGTCATGGATTTTTGTGCAACATCCACATCATCAATGCATAATGGAAGACCCGTAAGGAATGAAAATGTAAAAATCTTACCTTGGCGCGAGGGAAGGATCGGTCCAATTGTGACAATGAATCCTGTATTTACACCTAGTAAGAATGTGAGAAGGGAAGAGCTCATAATAACAGAACGAGAATGACTCACATGATCATCTGAGCAAAAATGAGTTTACATGAACACGACGAAAGGCTTCGTCTATCTCCTCCCTTGTAAGTCCTCTCTTCTCAAGAAAGGAACGTCTATGGATAACTGAAGAATTTCTAACTGACGCATGAGATTGGAACTTAACAGCCATTTGCACTAGTTCCTTCTTTTTGGAACATGTTAACTCAGTTGAAGTTTCTCGCGGTTATCTCCCTTCAAATTTTGGACACACATCGTCTTTCCCAGCTGTGGCAAACTGATTCAAAACCAAAAACCAAGTGTTGATACATTCTTCAGCAGCAGGACCCTCAAACTAAATTAAAAATAAAATGGGATTCATAAGCATACACTCCCTATTCTAATTTCTGTTGTGGTAGAAAATTAACCCTTCAAAATTTAAACATATCAAATAGTCACTAACAAACATGAAAACAAAAATATATTTTGAAACAATATCTTCAAAATTCAGTCACTTAGCTCAGGCCAGCCGCCAAGAAAGCACAAACTGCAAGCTCAGCTGGACAATGCATCAAGGCAGAATTTAATAACAAACGCATAAAAAACATATATCCTTTGATGCTTCGGACAGAGAATGACTGAAAAACCGAATCAAATCATTGCTGGAGTGACAAATTGTTGGGTTTTCCTCCTTACGGAGGAAGAGTTCGTTTGGTCTAAAATATACATTGGGCTTGTTTTTTATTGTACCTTCCTTTTTTTTTTTTTTTCATGCTTGTATTAAATGTTTAGGGCTAGTATAAAAAGAAGCTTTATTTGGTCAATAGATATAGAATTGCACGAGGCAGAAAGGAAGAAAAACGGTAGAGAGGAAGATGAAAATTTTACAATTGTGCTGAATCGATTTCAGCCCCGGTCGAAGATCAAACACTGTCCGATCATTGTCAAATTTAGTATGTTATTCTTGCTAGTCTACTCTTGATATTCAACGGTTGGATTGTCATTATGTATTTTCTAAATTCGATAATCCCTAAATAGCTGTATTATACTCTAAATTGTATGTATATCATTTTTGGGTGAGAAAATTGTATAGTTGTTATTTTAAGAGTGTCTCTTCGATGATTTTTGTATGCCTCTAGTTTGATCTAGAGAGAACAATTTGTATTCTTACTTGATTATTAATGATTAGTAAAAAATTTGATATCGTTTTAACGGTTCTGTTTTTTTTTTTTTTTCACAACAGAATTTTTCACTTAAATACATGTATTTTTTCTATTTGATGTTGTGGGTTAATTTTGAAATTGTATTTATAAATATTATTATTGTGATAATTATTGTTATTCTTATCAAAGTGGTATCAAAGCTTGGTTGGGTTTGAACTTATTATGTTGACAAAGATGGAAGATAAGATTAGTGAGCATAGGATGTTCAATTTAAATTCTAAAAATTATTCAACCTAAAAAATTCATATGGAGGATATCCTTTGTGTGAAGGACCTATATAAACTAATTTTGAGCATGGAAATACTAACAGGTGTAACTGAAAAGGATTGATAAATTTTGAATCGAAAAACTATTGAAACAATTGGACAATTTGTTGATTTGAGAGTGCTTTAACATATTGCCAATGAAACAAATGCCAGTGAATTGTCAAAAAAACTTGAAGCGATGTATGAGAAAAAAATGCCATAAGTAAAGCTTATTTGATGAAAAAGCTTGTGAAATTAGAGTATAAAGCTAGTTATAGCATTGTAGTGCATATGAATGAGTTTTAAGAATTGATAAATTAGTTAGCTGAAATAAAAATGAATCTTAATGATGAGTTATAGGCATTATTATTACTTTGTCATTACCAAAAAATTAGGACACATTAGTAATATCACTTAGCAATTCGACTATAGAAGGTAGACTAACAATGTAAATTATTAAAGCTAGTTTGTTGAATGAAGGGATCAAAAGAAGAGATTTAAGTTCCTTCAGTCAATCAGATAGCAAATGTTGTCTAAGATTAAAATCAAGGGAGAAGCAATAATAGGTATCCTCAGAATAGAGACAAGTCTAGGGGGAGATCTAAGTCGAGAAGTGGGATTATTTGCTACTATTATAAGAAGCTAGGACATCTTCAAAGAAATTATAGAAAAATGGAAAGAGAAAAGTCTAAAGAGAGAAAAGAAAAGAGTGAATCTTCTGAGTAATAACCAAAAGAAAAGAATACTATTGTAGTAGCAACTAGTGAAGATTTATTTTTTTATTGGTAATTAAGGTTATTTGAATCTTGTCTTTGATGATTGTACTTGGGTGATGGATTTAGGTGCTTTATATCACCTTACTTCGCACCATGATTACTTCTTATTCCATACTAGTAGTGAGTATGATTATGTGAGAATGAAAAATGATGGTTCATCTAAGATTACTAGTATAGGTACCTATGTCTAAAGGTTTTCACTGGTTGTAAATTACTATTAAAAGATGTTAGATATGTTCTTGATACCCAACTAAATTTGATTTCAGTTGAGATGCTCAATGATGGAGGTTACTCTAGCCACTTTAGTGATGGAAAATAAAAACTCTCTAAAAAAAATTTAATAGTAGCCCAAACTAAGAAGAAAGGATTTTTATATATGATGCAAGAAAAAATATGTAGAGAAGGGGTAAATATAAGTGATGACACCTCTAGTGAATTATGGTATAAAAGGCTTGGTCATATGAGTGAGTGTTGACGTCGTCCAAAATTTGACGTAAAGAAAAATTTAAAAATGGAGTCGCCATCTATCCAAATAATGGTGGG
>JAWDEX010164373.1:0-17521 GCA_035221805.1 Trichilia hirta | reverse complement strand
TAGTACAAGTGCATTCATTATTCAACTAATATGCACCAAGCTAGAGACAGTATCAATATCATCTGAAAACCAAAATTGTTTCTATCTAAACATGGAAGGATTGATTTTTATTTTTAAAATCGCAAGTTGCTGGCATTTCTACTTGGAACCATTAATCATAACTAATTCTGTCCTTGTCTCATAATTGATATTCCGATATCACAACCCTTTTTGTTTTCTCCTTTTTCTTATTACATAGTTTTTCTACTTTCCTTTTCCCTCAGCATTTAACCAATCCTTGTTTACGGCAATGCTTTCTACTTTCAATTTCCTTGTCCGAGGATTCAAAAAGCTGTCACTGTCTCTTTTTTGTTTGTAAGTTAAAATGGATTGGCTGATAGTGATTTCACCTTCCAAAACAGAATAAAGAAGTAATAAATAAATTTTAGATGCGTAAGTATTTGCTTCCTTTAGAACCATGCTCATAGACAAACACGAATAGTTTACTGAAAAAAATAAATAAATTTTAGATAAGTACATGTTTCCTTTAGAACCATGCTCACAGATAGACATGAATAGTTTACAGAAAAAGCAAGAGAAATATAAAAATTCCTGTAACTTGTACAAATATCTTGGGTTAATGCCATAGGGGAACATAAAAATCTTGTTTTGCAGTTATTCATTATAACGATATGGTACAGTCTTTAATTGTCATTTTTCTAACAATCCAACAGACTGGAGATTACCTCTTACCGAAACCTTGAAATACCCTGTATAGCCAGTTCTGCATTCAATCTTGAGTCTGGCACTAGGCCCCAGATCTACAAAGCTAAACAGTCCACGTCCTAAGCACACATGCCAAGCACAATTCCTTGCAATATGTCTTTAAGATTCTATTCAATATTTTGCTCCATATATTTGTTAACGCATACAATTGAAATTCTAAGAACTTCGAACTCTTGCAAGTTTCACTAAATTTCAGACTAGTGATCAACAATGATTCATAACTACGAGGCAAAGATCAAAATATCAATAGAACCAAAAACGCCACTCAACCTAACCAACTTGAACTTAGATCAATTGACAAAAAAAGCCAACATGAAACTAACGTTTTGAACTTAGATCAATTGACAAGAAAAGCCAACATGAAACTAACGTTTTGAAAGGAAAAGTACAGAACCTAAAGAAGTGAAAAAGGATATGCTCACTTCAAGTTTACGAAGATCTATATTTTCGAAAATAGTTAACAAACTTAGAAATCACAAATCCCAAGTTGGTACTTTGAATTCAACCATCTCCATTGAACAGCACACATCAACTTTTTCATTCTCTCTTCACTTTAACATCTTACATTCCCCACAACTGAGGATAAGCTTCCAAATATGGTAGTCACCTTATTTGATGTACATACTTATCACAGAAAAACAAATGTGCTAGTATAGAAACTTTCTAAATATATCTAATCATATTTCTTTACCGTCTCCTAATTTCTTCCAATATCATGCAAAAAATATATATCATAACAGGGACATTTTTAACATTATAATAATAATAAAAAAAGAAGTAGAAGAAAGAAAGAGACATTGTATATTTTTTATCTTTCAATTAGTGGTAAAAGGCAGAAGTTTTATATGTTCGATATCATCATTAGTTTATTAACATACATTGCCACTTGCTTGACGTGTGCTTCGGCAAACCTCGTCCTCAAATAGCTAACAAAGAAGGGAAAGAAGCCTGTACGTACATAGAACTCCAAATAAATGTACATTTATCTGGAAACAGAAAATTGCAATGGAAATCACTCAGATGATTAAATTTATTTTACACACTGATTTACACATAATAAACAAACTGCCGTGCTAGAAATTTCTTAATCAGGAGAATGATCCTGCAGCTGATGCATAAAACAATTGTTAACATGGATGTCAAAATGATCCAACCTGAAACAAGGGGAAAAATGATGCCTAGGGATCATAAAGGTGGTAACAATGACCTCAGTTTCTGTTCAAGTTCAGTCACCCAATAAAATATGCCTTTACAGGTCAAGATGAATTATAAATGCAGTGACTTCCTTGGCAGTTAACGATTAACATAGAACGAGTCACCAATTGATGAACAGTCCCGCAACATGCCTGCAGACTGACCAATACAACTTCAATCCAGATTGATCAATGCAATCTTGCACCATCAAAATTAATGATGTCATTGTGACCTACAATATTTGTCATTAAAATGTGAGACACTAAAAGACATTCCTTCTAAAGAATGTAAAGCAAATTCCCAAACTACCTTGAGCAACGCAGATTTTAAGTTATCACCATACATAGACATTCATATCGCGGCAAATTAATTTCTCCATGTCCATTAAGGACTGACATGGGCTCAATCATAACATTTCGGTCTTCTCAAGATAAGTATGCTGACTATCACATGCTGATATTGAACTCCGGCACTCTTGCTGTAATTATACATAGGGATGGAGTCAGGAATTTTATTCAAGAGGGTTGACACTGAAAAATAATTAAATAAATAAATTCCATGCTTTGGAATCAAGTGGTTATAATTAACATTTACAAATCAGAATTAGAACGATTATTGAATTATTGAGCATGATATCATGCTTGGAAATTTAGTTAGTTAGTTTAATCATAGAAAAATACTATCATTTTCCAATTGTTCTCCCACTTCATTTAAATAAATGGTTTTATTAAATATAAGTTGATTGCACAATACACCACACAATTAATATTCCAAGAGATCATATTACAGAAGTGATAACCATTGTCTAAGAAGGAAATGCTAATTTTGAGTGGCTGCAGTAATTGAGACTAAAGTTTGAGAGATGTCCTTGCAGCAATAGAGGGAAAATAAATAAAAGAGCATGTTTGGATTAAAGAAGAGGAGCATTTTTTAATAAAATGAAAACATTTTGGACCCTATACTGACAAGGCTCCATCGCAGCATAGTTGAAGAAAAAAGGTAAAACTTTGCTAATACAAGAGTTTTTCACCCTCTGCCTGCTTGACTGTTCTTCTGATGAAAAATAATATAGCGACTCCACAGACTACAGTTGCTGAGTACAAAGCTGCTATTGATGTTTAAGTGGGAATACTATCGGGGTTGTTGTAAGGGTATTATTCTGCAGTAAGTTCCCTTCGACATGGAATACAAGATCGGACTGAAAGCTGTCTTAGTTTAGATAAAGAAGTCCATTAATTTGGAATAATATTTGTACATTGTCCTTATAATTCAAATCTAAAAGACAAATGAGCATCTCAGGATAAAAATTATCATTTTACAGCCACCAAGTACAAGAACATGATATCTCAAACATTAACCTCATCCAAATCCCTAAGGAAAACCTATACTAGGTTGAAATCATTACAAAGCAAAAATAGAAAAATTACCCTGAAACAAGAGCCGCCATACTATCTATCACTAGCAGCTTCACTTGATTTTGGAGGAGCATGACCGTAATTTGTTGCAAACTGATAGCTAAAATATACCAATTAATTTATTAGTTTTGGTCAATCATGATGACAAATACAGGTAATACAAGCAGATTATAATGTAGTACTAGTGTGCACAAACACATAACTCCGATTTAAACAATTGCTGTATCCTCTGCTTTTGTACAATTTGAACGCACCAACAGCCCTTTAAAGTGAACCATATTCCAAACATGGGCTGTCCCAGTCCTCTATTGTATGTTATCAAACATTCAGCTGTGCTACTTATCTTGTCACCTATTAATGCTACTGAGACAACCTTACCAACTTACAATCCCATACCGTAACTTGTAGGGTTTAGGAAACTGAAGTTTACTGTGGTTCAAGCCTCTCATTGCAGGACAAGAAATCTACCAGCCATCTGTGATATAAATCAACAAATTAACACCAATTATTTCGAGTTCGTGCTAACAGACCAATTGAAAGAGAAAAAAATTAAAATAACAGTTCACAAACCTCATGAGCCATTCCTTTCATATGAAATATTTCCGGAAAACATTTTGTTCCAATTCTATCATCCTGAGGAAATCAAATTTCACAACTTTGATATGTTGTGTCTTCTTATCAAAAAATGGTAATGCCACAAACATAAGGATGTTCTATCATTAGAATGCTCTCCAGTACCTTCTTGACCTAAATTTTGATTCTGCATCAATGAATATTACATGGCCGTCTAAGCCTCTGTAATGTGTAATAAGAGCTTCAGATAAAAATGTAATTAAATTAAATGAGCACTGATTGATAACACGTCCGACCTTACTGCAGGTAATAAAAAATGGGACTACTCTCAGATGCATCTCACTGAAAATAGGCACCAGAATGTTGGTTATGTCTTGCTCATCTCTAAATTGAAGTAGCATACTTACTAAAAGATTCAAGCAAAGTATTGAAGCAATCAAACCCAAAAGAAAAAACAAATCCAGACGAAGCAATGAGGTAATGTGATTCATCATCATTACAGCACTAACAATAGTAATGCCAACTGGAAACCATTTGCAATTGTTGAAATGACCATGAATATTGAATTTTTCTGCACAATTACGTTAAACAAAGTCACCTTAACTCCAAAGAAATTTCAAACATGAGATTATGATCCCAACATGCAGGAAGCATTATATTCAATACATACAAACAATGATCAGAGAAAATCCAATTAGCAAGAGAATCTACACATATCTTACCAAATTCCCAAATAAGCCTCAAAAAGTAAATCGTTAAAGACAATCAACCAAATAACAATATTGCCATTACTTGTGTTTTGCCTATTCCAGTTGGACCAACCAACTCTGTCAACACACCAAATGGTATACCAACGCTCAATGCCGCATCTAGTCCTTTCAGCTAAATGAGGTGATGCCCTCCCACGTGCTCCTTTTTGAACACTGCCTATAAACACAAGCAGAACCAAAATATGATCTCTCTCACCTCACTCCCTTTTTTCCTAAATTAGAAAAAAAAAAATCAATTGCATGGCGTTAGGAGCGTTTAGGAATGCTTTTAACATCTACATAAGAAATTTCAGATGGTTAAAGAACCAACATTCTTGTTTTGCTTTTTGATATTAACAATGCAATTGGAATCCTTTTGGCGAAAGTGCTTAATAGGAGTTGTTTTGAAAACATCTTTTAGAGTACAGAAAGCACTTTAATGGTATAAGTATATACTGATACTGACAGTTTGATGGGGAGGACAAACGATCACACAAATGTGTGCTAATGCCGATCTGACTTGTGATAATCCCACATCCAATAATTCCATTAACTCGAATTCTTTTGAAGACAATGCATCCTGAAACCAAACCAAATTATATCACTACCTAAGAAACAGAAAAAATTTTTATAAATCCGAAAATTTTTCCGTTTTCATATAAGAAATGACTGAGAATTGAAAACCTTGCCTTTGAAGTATTGATGTTACGAGCGGCGAATATGTTGGCGATTGATTTGGGCAGTCCCATCTCACTTATCACCTTTTACGTCCTCCGAGCCCTCCTATTCTCCCGCCATTTCGTTTGTTTCTGGCTGATCTAAAACTTTTTCCGCTCTGGTTTAAGTACTAAGGCTATTATGATAATTGAGTTAGTTAATTCTAACCCAAATTTAACATCTTTTCCAATGAAGCCCAAGGCTAGGCCCAGATTAAGTTGTATTGTATTGTAGAGTTTGTCTAGCATTGTAAATTGGATTTTTCAAATGGTCTGGGTACTTTCAGTTTCCTTTCTATTTTGGTTTGGTTTGGTCTATGTTTCATCCATGCAACGGAGGTAATTAAATTGAAACCAATTAGATTAGTCGGAGGGTAACTTTTGATTTCCCAATGTAAAATGTCAAATTGTGACCATCGATGCTGATTTATTTATTCCAAAGAGTCAAATTTTGTCTTGTAGGGAGCTGAGAATCGATTCTTTCTTTCTTTATGTGAAATTTATGACAATTGTCAGACCACCTACCGGGACTGCGCTGATGACTTGTTTTGTTTTGGCAACCTTGTCAAATTTAGGTAAATCCGTCTTAGCAATCATACAGACGCAGATACAGATACGGATACAGATCCTCTAAAGTCTTGTTAGAATCAGTATTGCGTAATATTTTATGGCTGGATCAATCATCCGTATCAAACTCTGAAAAGTCAAGTTCGAAATTTCTTTCTGAGGAAGTTCGAGGATGGTTCCAAAGTATCATTCCGTTTCAGGATAAATAAATAATATTCTGAGGAGATCCGAGAATCTTTGAAAGTCTTATGAGTTCACATTCGATGATTGAATTAATTAAACCCACAATCCTTTAGAAAAGCAACTTGTTAAAGGCCGCAGGCTTCTCCTGTGATATGTTAAGTAAACACAAAAGTAAATATATTTTAATTAACGCGTCCATTAATATAAGTTGGCTTCGTTCTATGTTCAAAATTTTTAGATTACATAGATAGATATTATTAATTTATAAACGGAACGTAGATCAAGTACACGTACTCTAGGTTTTTGTAGATTATATGTTAAAAGAAAGATGAGATATATATTTTAAACAGTCTCATACGTTCCAAGATTTGAAGTTTTGTTTGTTTATGTGTTTTCCTGGAAACCTGCATGCCGTAGTTTCTTTTTGTTTTAATTCATTCCTTTCAATTTTTAATTCCTATTGTCAATGAACTTTTCTGGGTTTATTCATTTCTTTGCCTCCTTTTATTATGCAGAAAGGTCATCCCATGATGATGATATTCATTTCTATATATAAAATATGTAACTAATATTCTAATTCATGTTCATTTTTCTTTAACTCATCAATTTTGTTAGGAGTTGACTATATCACATGAATTCTTAAGAATAAAGTATTAACTACAGCATTACAAATCATTCATTACCTTAGAATTTCGTTTCTTTTGTTGGAAGAGTACCACACGAAATGGGTTTCCAGTGCATTATTCATTTTCTATGTCAATTCAGATAAAATTCATCAATGAATATTCTAGGTTGAATGAATTTGACATGTAGAAAATTGTCAAAACGTGAAACTAATCTAAATTTGACTGCTTATTACAGAGAAGGTCTAATCTTGATTCCATTAGATTCCATTCAAGTCTCAAACTCTTTTAAGTATTACTCAACTTAAAAGAGGAAAAGATAAATACCCACAATTTTTAAAAATATAAGTTATAACTTTATCAAAATATTTGTAACAAATATTTCTATAATTTAGAGAAAAAAAGACGCTAACTTTCATTATATAAGGCTTTAATTTTAATCATATAAAATTTTGACTTTTGTCATATGTTCTTTTAATTAAATTAAAATATGATATATTTATTTATATTAAATAATTACTGCTTAAATAGATAAATTATCAAATTATTTTTTAAATATATTTTTTAAAATCATATCTAATCAAAATTTTTTTAAGTAAATTATTAAATTATTTTTTAAAAAATAAAAATATTTGAAAGTTACCGTACTTATTCTTATATACTTTTATTTTTAATTAATAATTTTAATTATTAAATATAACATATTTAATAATTTAGATCGAGCTCATAATTTATAATATTTTAAAACTAAATTTATTAATTTAAAATTTAAAAATTATACTTTAAAATATTTGGATCAAATTCATTAAATATATAGAACGGCTACAATACTTTTATATTACAAAAAATTTAATTTATAATTTTATATTCATAAGTAACTTTAAAAATGAATTTATCAATTACTCATTTAGGTGTAAAAATTTTAGCGTTTACTTTTAATTATTAATTTAATTATAATTTATCCCAGTTATCATTGTTAAAATATATAATTTGTAAAGTTTAAGTCAATAAATTTGATTTTGAAATATCATAAATTATAAGCTTAACTTAGTTTAAATTAATAAATTTAGTTTGAAATATTGTAAATTATGAACAAATTATAAATTATGAGTTTAAATTAATCTAAATTATTAAATATGTTATATTTGAACAAAAAAAATTAGATAGGGCGAATTATAATTAAAATTAGTAATTAAAAATAAAAGTGGATAAGAATAAGCAAAAAACAAATTTTAAATATTTTTATCTTTTAAAAAATAGTTCAATAATTTATTTTAATAATTTTTTGACTTTATATGATCTAAAAAATTATATTTAAAAAATAATTTAATAATTTTTCAATTTGAGTAAGAATTATTTGATATAAATAAATATATCATATTTAAATTTAATTAAGAATTTATATAATAAAAATTAGTATTTTTATCTTTATTAGATGATATTTGTTACTTCTTTAAGTTATAAGAGTATTTGTTATAAATATTTTAATAAAAAAATAATTAATATTTTTTTAAATATTATTAAAAAATTTTATCACAAATATTTTGGGGTTAACTAACATTTTCTAAAACGATAACCTAAACAGGCTTTTTACAGTGAAGATGGTAAAAGTGCCTAATCCAATGGTTGAATCAACCCAAGAGGTGCGAGCACGGATAGACGTATACCAACAATTTGATGTTTGTTGACTAAAACTTACGCAATTGGATGCCAAATCCTGAGAAAGATCAATGTAGCTTCCACTATCACATCCTCAGCTCTACAATCAAAATAAGAGTCTATTGAGTTCACACTCCACACGTACATGATAGGTCATACATGCTTACTAATTCAATAATTAATCAGAAACAATGTTCAGCATATGATTATACTGGAAAAAATAGGGCTGACAATCAAGGGTACGCACAGGTAATTTATTATTAAGAGAACTTTAAAAAATATAAATAAAATAAAAAACCCTCAGCATAAAACCACGGATGTCTGATATCAATAATTAAAAATAAAATACCCCATTTAGAAAAATCGAAAGAAAAACACATAAATTCCGTCATTAATTAGTTAATATTTGTTGGCGTATATCAGCATCGGACCAGTCGGATTCATTTCTCAATAATTAATTAGATTCCGGTATATATCTTCGGAGTGAGTTTCCCTTTCCAACTTTTTTTATTTTATAAAATATTAATGATAGCGTGTAGCCGGTAAAACAGCAGTCAAATATCGTTGTTGTTGGTTTTCTTCTTTGGCATTTTAGGTTTTGTGGTTATGTTTTTCCAGGAGATATTAATCGTGTCCTTTTGGACAACCCAAGTTCTGACGTGGCAAAAGAGGGTGGCTGCTGGTTGACATGTCTTCATTGTCTACTGTCTATTAGATTGTTGCTGTTGTTGATAAATTTAATTAACATTATTATTATTATTTTTATATTCATGTACCCAAGATTTTGTGTTCTACGGACAACTTGCCGGCATTAGGGTTCTGGGAAATGGTAAGGAATTCTTTTAAAAATAAAAATTTGAAATACAAAATATTGTATTTCTCTTCTTCAAATACGCGCAAAAGAAAAAGAATATGTTGATCGTAATAGGGAAATTTCTTCGTTGAATTTTTCTATTTAAAAAAATATTATGCTAATATAAATTAAGTAGTTTTCTAACTCTTACTTAAACCTCTTATAAAAATTTCAAAGAAAAATTTTTAAGGGTATTAATTTAATTATTAATTTTTTATTAATACTAGAAACACTAACTTATTTATTAAATAATTAAATATTAACATATTGTTATTATGAGTTTTGCTAATAAATATCTTTAACACATTTGTTAAAATTTTTATATTTAATAAATTATAATTTTTCAATGCATTAAAATTTATAAAAAATACACATTAATTATTACATTAAATAATTAATATTAAAAATACCCGTTAGCATATTTTATTATTATTATTATATATTGTCTCATATATTAATAATTATTCAAATGATTACTATTTTAATTAATATTCTAAGTCAAGTAAAATTAATATATTTGTTGACAATGTGACATAAACTTTTATATTATAACTTTAACATAATTTCGGATACAAATTTGAAGATAGATTGTAATCCTATGTAAAATTTTAGTTAAAACTTACTGAATTATGTCTTTAAATATTATTCTGACAAATTCTAGGGATTAAAATGATGTTTTCCATTTTATTTATTGTTAACTACAACTGTATATTTACAGAAGTAAAAATTAAAATCAACATCAAATCCTAGCCCCACAGCGATGTGAAATCATCCATATCCAACCCCCAAATTTCCAACATGAAATTCAAATAATGATTATTTTTAATGAGTTGGAAACTTGTTTGCAAACAAATTAATTTCATTTTCATCTCCAAAAACCAAAAGTTACTATGGACCCGCAGCAAAATTTCCTCTTAGTTCATGGGAGAAGTTTTATTCCAAATAAAGTGTTTGTTCAGTATCAAATTTGGTCTATATATACCTTCAAGCTGCTTCTTGCCGTTCGCCTTAAACATGTCCACATAAAATTTTCCTTTCTTCCTCACCCATCTGCATCATTTTCCTTTTGTTCTCTGCTTCATTACCGAGTACTATCTCCGGTCTTTGCTTTCTTACCTCTATTAACAATTTTTATGTATTTTTAATTGCTATTTGATAAGGATATATGGTTCTATTCTTCTTCTTCTTCTTCTTTTTTTTCCGTCAATGATGATTGAACTTAAGTCTCTTTTTATTTGTTTGCTCTTTTTATAAACACCAGGTCTATGTTTTTATTTTAATTCTGTTTTTCTCTGTTTTGTTTCAGATCCTTCATTTCTGCAGTGATGTCCGCCGCTTCTTCCACTCCTCCGGAGAAGAAGAGGGAAAGATGTTTTCCTCCGAAGCGGGGTCAAGTCAAAGCTCGGATTTTTGAGAGCTTGAAGAAGACCGTTATTTCCGCGGTCTCTGGTCTGACAGGAAACAGAGGAAATGGCTCTGCAGCTGGAACTCCACCGGCCAGTACCTACACCTCCGACGGGAACTCTGAAAATGTCTGAAAAACATTCAGAATTAAAATTTCATCATGTTATATCCATGATCTCCCAGTGCTCCGAATTGAGTTTGTTTCATTGCCGTTAAGCCTCTCTCCGGCTGCTATTTCTATCGGAGAAGGCGCTATCTAAGGAAAACGAATAAAGAAGCTGTTAAAATCTGATATTTTTTTATTCAGATCACAGCTTCAACGATGTAAATATATTTAATATGGTGTGTGGTGTGAATTGGGCACATACCTTCTGAATAACTCAGATTTTTAATGAGTTAGACCAGATACAGTACTGGCCCAGTTATGTTTGCGTTTTTAAGTTTGTTTGTTTTGGCAAAGGTCTGGCTGTTTTAATTTCCCGGCTATCCTGTGAAAAATGACCTCCTCCATCATGGTTATCTCTGCAAATTTTATATGGGAGATGATCTATATGTTGGAAGAAGGATCATGGTTATCTGTTTGTCTTGGCTTTGTAACTTTCAGTCGTATCATGTCTTGTAAAGTAGTTGCGTGAATTAATATATATATGGCAATGAATTTTACGTTTGCCTTTTGTAAATTTTCATTCAACTGGCTCTGGTAGCTTAGTCTACACCAAAGAGATTATTTTTTTTTTTTGGAGGAATAGGTTCTTGGTGCTAAATCTTAATCTCCTTGGATAAAAAAAAGCGCAAAAGTATTCTAAAGTATTCCAATATAAAAATGTATTTGAATTTTTTTATTATTTTAGTTGGTGATAATTAAATCTAGATGCCGATAATTAAATCGATGGTGGACCCCTGCTTGACTTTGATAGACTTGTACAATGAAAACCAGGAAGTTGTATTATTTCTCAGTTGAGAGTTATTGGCAGGAGACAATAGATTGATTATCCATGCATCTGGGTGGGTGAGTACGAAAGGAACCTTTTGGCTTGGAGACATGTCCCTAGAACTGTCCTTGTTTGCAGTTTTGAGTGCGGGGAGTTTTAGCCACGCAATGAATGCAACATTTCCAAACACTACGGCTTGTGTTTCTACCTTCGATGTGATTATGATGACGCGTATACTCACAATTAGCGACGGCGTTTTCAGATTGGTGGGATATCGGCTAAATAAATAAATAACGTAGTATACTATTTCGAAAACTAAATTTGAGATGTATTATATTACTTTTATTTTAATTGACTTAAAAATTACAAATCAAGTACCTTCTACTCATAATTTAATTAAAAATGGATTAATAGTCATAGTCATAGTCATAATGTAATTAAGGACGGATAAGCTGAGTAATCTGATCATCACCATCATCATTATATTTCTCTTGTTGACTAATTAAGAATATTTATTTCTCTCTTTAAGTTTTCTCGTCAAATTGGTTGTGTTGGATGATGTTTATTTCGTTTTGGGGCATCATTATGTTATATGTTATTTAATACAAAATTAATGTTTTAGAATTAAAATAATTAATCTCTAAACCACATGAAAACATAGCAGTAAAATCGCTGTTTGATAAGAACATAAATATATTTTATTTGGAACCATAGAACATATTGTTATATTTGTTGACTGCTTGATGCATCTGCAATACAACGACTCATATACTATTGAATTGAATAGTATATACAAGATGGCAAAATCTATCATCATCATGAACAGCCTATTATTTTAGCCAAAGAAAAGGGAAGATATGATCAATCAAAGCAAATTGAAAGGATGAATATCCACGTTAATTTTCCAATAAAAAAATATAAAGGAATACAACATTCGGTTTGAAGAATAATATCTAAAGAGCTAACCTAACTAGGGTAATCTTCTTTTTTGTTGTATCACCCAAGAAGGAGAAGGTGTCTCCACTTCATCACCATAATTTGGCATTTTTTCAATAAAGCGAGTCTTTTTGCGGGTCTAAATATTTCTTTTTTCGTGTCTCATATATCCTCAATTAATAGTTGGATTGGTATTTGTACCATTTTTTCAAGATTTCATTCTTAGGCTGATCTACTCTATATGTTGATGAAGATCCTTCATAATTAGTGGACAATAACTATAGCTAAAAATATATGAATACGATATTTGCAATAAGTGGAGTGCACGGTGAGGGGCCAAAGGTGGTTGGTTTATATGCCACCCGATCCAAAAGGACAGCTAATTCTAGAGATTAGAAAGACATAAAGTCCAAAGTTCACACGACGTTGCAGAATATTAATTCGATCCTAATCACCGCTATGCTTGGCAGTCAAACAATAGTCCGCGTTTTAATGCATATTTATGTAGTCAATTTATTTTATCTTTAATTTAATTTTTTTGTCGTTGAAAAAGAAAGGTAGAAAATTCCTTCTCTTACAACTTGCCCTTTTTTTGTTCATCATGTAATAAGTAAGAATATGGCTTAATTACAATGAAAGTATATGTTATAACTTCTAATTTAACAATTAATCTAAAATAGTTAATTATATTAGTACGTATAATTAATTATATTTATACAATTGAATAACAGAAAAATTATGAACCCGTTCAAAGTTTAAATTATTTTATCATAATTTTAAGAAAAATGATTATAGCATTTCTAGCTTATAATGATAAAGCGTGAACAATCACAATCACAAATGACACGACGCGTTTTGAGATTACGTGTATAGTGTTGTTGTTTTATTTGTTACCATGGGGAGTCGCTGTTCTCCTATTCGTAGTCTAACCACTTGTGTTTTGGGGGTAAGGATGGCAATTCATTATGATTTATTGATCCAATTCATTCTGATCTCAAGAACTTTTGTCCTACTTGGATCATGCGTCATCACCAAAACGACACCTCAGAAATGGTGTTCTATGGTCAAAACACGCGCACAAAGTAAATAAGCCATCCGTTTGCTATTTTATAATTGAACTTTGTTAAAAGTACGAATTATTATTTATAAATTAATATAATTTGTTATAATATGATAATATAACTAATAAAAATAAAAAATTAATATAATTAATAAGAAATAACTTAATTTATGTGTAAATTAATACTATCACATTACATTAAAAATGACAATCTAGTAACAATAAATTTTTTGTGAACTAATATACTGAATTAACTCAATTACACGTAACAATTGTCTCTGGCAATTAAAAAGGGAGATTGGTGATCTTAAAAGAATATTATTATTTTAGTAATTTAAATTTAACAATTATAAATTACATAATTAGTTTAAATTATCTAAAATTAATGAAAAATAATAAATGACTTATTAAATTCAATATAATAATACGCAAAATAAAATAAGTTAAAAAATAATAGTATCTTTAATAAATTATAAATTTATAAAATTTATTCAATTCAAATGACAATTAGTCACAATATATTTATAACTTGCAAATTATAATTATGAACAATTAAAATTTAATTTATTGACAAATAAATAAATTATGATAATTAATTATATTGTGATTATAATTTATATTTTATAGGATATTTATATTGATTATTGACATATGCCTTGGCATATACAAGACATTGATATGTCTCATCAATCCACAACATATTACATCTTTATTGTTGCAATAGGTTTAGTTTTAGTTCGCTGACTTCTTCCTTTGGTGCATCTTTCTCTTATGGTAATGTAAAGCTTTACTTATTTTGAATAATCGATTGATTTATGATGTCTATCACAAATAAAATACTTCAATTTTTTAAATTATATTTATAACTTGACTTAGCCAGTCTCTAATGAGTTGATTAAGTGAATAGCGTACAATTTGGAAATTATAAAACATAAACATACAGTTTAGGAATTTAACTATCAAATTAATCAAATTAACTTGAAATTAAACTAACCTTTAACTTGTTGAAGATGGAATTAATCTCAAAAGCATGAGATCTCTAAGAAAATAAACCCTTATGCAATGAGTCTTGCTTGACCAACCATGAAGACAGAGCTTGAAACTTTACCAATTTTAAATAAAATTGGATTAATTTCATAAAATTAAAAATTGACCCATATTTATACTATTTGGATCATTTACTTAAATATTTTTAACCTTTTAGTAAAAGACAAATACGTTTCAAAGCTTATCCTATAAATTTTATAACAATAAAATGCAAAATAAGAATTTTATTCTTATTAAACTCTTTAATAACGAACATGTCCTTACGCTAGTTAAACTTGCTTTGAGTAAAGTTATTTTAATTTTATTTTAATATCTAAATATTAATAGAATATTATAACTTACTCTAGTTACATTAGGATTAATTTATTAAGTTCTCGATTTTATTAAACTATTTATCATATAAATCGTTTATATTTTTCAGCTTAATATTATCTCTGAAAGTGGTAGCTTTCTTATAGATAATATTTATTCTCTCCCAAAGTTATTAATTGTCATCTTCCAGGTTCACTATAATGGTAGCTATGATCTGAAATCGATTTTATCAAATCGATTTTAAACTATTAGAATACTCAATGACTAAAGTTAATATTTAGTAATATATTATAGTCCTTATACCACAACGAAAAAAATTTTGATCGAGGCTTTGATGTTTGATTGTATGTTTTATGTGAATAACCTCTTTTCGTTTATTTAATTTTAACTAAGTTCGGGTCATGGATGTCAAAATCCTAAACCCAATTATATACGAATTATCAATTGATATGTGTTACACTTGTCACTATAAACTTTTCATATAACTTTATTATGTCCTTAGCTAAGGGTATTTGGATTTCAGTAATTTATTAATTTTGACTAGAAACTTAAATCTGGATTGAGTCAATAAAATTTTAAAATTATTTATATTAAGTTAACGAGCCTCATCTGATAGTTATTTGCATCTTAATATAAATCATACATGATCAAATCAACCTTTTGTATAAGACGTGATTATTCTTGTATTTATACACTATATAAATTATGTGCATTTGTACTAATTAATCACTATAATATCTTAGGTCTAAGAAGTAGTTAATATACTAGTATAATTATATAATAAATCATTGATAATAAAATTTCGTATAATTTATTATATTTTTGGTCACATTCGAAGAATAGTTTTTTAACTTTTAATCCATACTAATGTCATTATAACATAACTATCGTATCACCCATACTACTATCATATTATGATATTCACCAGAGAGATATAGTGTACCTACTATGCGATATTAATACTTGTCAATATTACTGTCATAGAGAATAATTTAGATAACCATATTATTTGGGCATTCACATGAATGCTCTATTGTTAATATGATTAGATAAAAGAAACAACATACACATATGAATAAAAAAAATTTCTTTCATTAATAAATATGTAAGGTATATATTAGAATAGTAATTCAATATAAAAAGCATAAAATCAATAATATAAATGATTTTAAGGTATACAATACTAACAAACTCTCACATGTACCAAAACTATTTGCTATTATATCTAATATTTATCTTTTTAAGATACTAGTCTAGCTGCTTTATTGTCATCACTTTAGTATAAGAGTCAGTGATATTATCTACTGACGATATACAAGACATATATTCTGAAGTAGGAGTATTTTGGTCATTTTATCATAAAAGGCTTTTTTTATTAAATTAAAAAAATAATATATATGTTAGGGTGTTACTATTGATTAAACTAACTCATATTGGTGAATAATAAGTGTTCTAAGAAGATTTGGATGAGATTAGATGAGTTCGAAAAAAGTTCTTTTGAGAAATTATTTGGACCTCCGAGTACTTTGTAGTGTTTTAGTTATATTAGAAGTTAGATAACTCTGATTTAGATAAACCTTAATGTTTTATCATAATGAGATACAACTTTTATGTTAATAACTTTTTTTGATTAAGTCATTTCCTAGTCCAAAGTAATGAATTTTCAGAGCATATCTAATAGCAGTGAACTTTTACACACTTTTTATTTTTTAGCTTATAAATTTCTATGAAAAAAGTCAAATAGAATGATTCTTAAACCATTAAAAAGATAAGACAATAAGCTATGACTTTTGTGTTTACTACTAGACTTGAATCGGTCGTTAAGGGGATTAAAATTAATGACAAAAGGATGTCACAATAAGGATTTTAGTAGGGCCAAGGTATTGACACCTTCACACTTAAAAACCAAAGGTATTGACACCTTTACCAAAGATGTCAATGCTTAGGCCAAAAAATGAGAATTTTGAAAAGGTATTAACACACAAATTGTTAGTATTGATACCCAGACTAAATATGTCAATACTCAAAAGAAAGTATCGATATTTTTTGACAAAAAATTATTCAATAACCTATTTTTGATTGTAGAAAATAAATATTTAGCTTATAAAAAGACTAATTTTGCATTATTTAAATGCTTTCTTCTCTATTCCTTTTATATTTTTAGGTTAAACTAATCTTTTCTCAATCCATGCTCATGTATATGCAAATTAATAGGCAAAATCATTCATTTTCTTCATTTATCCGTCGATTTGCTTCTAGTTTTAAGGGAACTTATGTACAATGCCTATCCATCTCATTTTTTTTAATTTCTTTTTTAATTGACTGATTAAATCTATGTTTTTTTGCTATAAAATCATAATATTCAACACCTTCTACTTGTGGCAAGTAAAATTTTCTCGTTTAACCAAAGATTCAAGTAGAGAAGAGAAGTTAGAGTTTATCGTAAATTTGAGGCTTTTCATATTTGGGTAATAATTTAACTTCTTTAAGTTAAAAACAATCTATTGGTAAGATTTCAACCCATTTTTAGTTT
>JAWDEX010164343.1:0-17541 GCA_035221805.1 Trichilia hirta | reverse complement strand
GGCTTTCTTGCTAATAATATCAATATAACAATTTATTAAGAGTAAATTTGCTAACCTTTCTGAAGTAAGGAATATGATACAGTGTCTGAAGAAGAGAGTTCATGTAGCACGTAGCTCCTTGGTTCTTAAGTCCAACATAACCAGTCTCTTTTTTAGAGTCATGAGACCAATAATCAACAACCCTACGGACAGCAACATCAGCTTCAATTATACACGTATCATTCACAAGATAACCTCTACTGGGGTCATACAATTCACCAAGGGGCATAAATGAAGTAAAACCCCAATCACTCTCACGTGCATTAAACTGATGCTGCGTGTCTGCAAAACAAGCAACAAAATCAAAACAACGTACACTTTACATCATACATAGTCAGCAGCACTACAATACAATACAACACAGTTATGAGGGCAAGTCCCAAGTCAACTGTGGCTCGCCAACATTAAACACAATTAAGAAGAATAACATCATTGCTATCTTATAGATATTTTCTACAAAACAATAAATGAACTTCGTCCATACTAGAATGTATTTATATAAATATTACATTTTCCCTGTTGAGCTTATCCCAAGAGCCTTCACTACTTGGGCACAGTTCTATAGCCATACATCAATATATTTCTCACTTTTGTTTGGACTTTCGTCTCTTTTACTTTTCTCGCTGATGATTTGAGTTTCTTAACCAAAAACTAGAACTCATGGCAAGCATAAAACAGTATAAGTTACTATTAGTAAAAGAGCACCTACTTAATTTAAATAATAAGACCAGACAAATTACTTAATTTCCAGGTCATCCAAGATGTCCACCTAATAGTCCATATTCAATTTCTTTAAATATGGTGTCTCTAGGGCTTTTCAAACTCTGCATCAATGCTTTGCATCATCTTCGCAATTTTGTTCTGGCTATTGTAGTCAAGAAAGAGCAGATGAATTCAACCTATTTGGAGCTAACTCACAATACTTTCCAAACAATTTTTGCAGAGTCAAGTTTGAATCTCTGTTATAATATAGTTCAGCATATTTACTTTTATTATATTTTATTTGATTTTTGTAGTCTTAAGGAAATTCCGTAATTTCCAGGTTTGCTATAATGGGTTAATAATTAATAAAGTCTTTGATTTCAGTAGTCCTAATAATCTAGTAATACGGTATTTATTTAGGATGGTTAGAGTATGGGATCTTACTTTTGTCCTTTTCCAATAATAACTTGGTAGAAGTCTAGCAGCTCATACAAAAGCATTGTAAAGTAGTTAATTTAGAAATTAACAAGACTTTTGGTGGGCTTTTAGAGCTTCCATGAAGGTGTAATTGCTTAACAGGCCTAAGTACGAATGCCTAGATGGATAAATTTATTTTTCTGTAGTTCTTGTTTGGCTCCTTTCATACTTATTATTTTGTAATCACAACTAGCCTAGACTTCCTTCCCTTAGTGATGGTGCAGGTTCCTGCGGTCAGCTGCATTACATCAACCAGTTAAAGAACACTACAAATCAAACCCTTTTGCCTCAAAAATACTCTTAGTCTCCGGAGGGTAATCCCATACCTCACCAAAACAACATAATAACATATACTTGTGATATAAACAATCAAGTTTGTTATCATGCACAATATGACAATAATGTGCATACACATAATCATATCTTTTTGAATGAAGTGTATGTCTCCATTACACCAGAAAACGAGAAGACAAAGCAACAACCACATAACAAAAGAATTTCCCATATTAAACAATAATCACTGTGACAACAGTGATTGCTACTTAGAGAATGGGATATGATAATCATTCTCTTGTATACCGAAGATTTTCCCAACCTGTGGAAAAAAATATTTTTCCTCATAAATCCTTTTCATCCTTAAATATATGTCAAAAGCATTTTACTTGACAAAGATAACAGTCAAGTTATTACTCATAAGTGCACAAATAATGAAGTGAATACCTTTTCTGATTGAATACTTGCTATGAATTTGATTGACAACAGCTAAGCTGAACTGTGCAAATCTACTCCAGCCATATGGCAAGTTTGTTGAATCCGCAACATCTAAATACATTGACAAGTGATCCACGTTGTTTCCCTTAGGGAAAATAAGAATTCGCCTGAGAAACCGAATTCAAAACAAATCTTCGTGATCGACCATAGTGAACAGAATCAACAATCTCTATACATAACAAGCATAACAAAGTAGAAGGGAGATTGTACCATTTGTAGCCACCGACCAAGAAAAAATCAGAATAAAGTTTCTTGGTATTAAGCCTAGAAAAATTGTCAATTGTCCATGTAAACCTTGCTGAAGGTGGTTCATCCACTGACTGAGAATCCACTGTACTCGCACTTTCTGCTTGTGATACTAGAAATAATTAACTAGTAAAAATAAATAAATGCACTAATACTCCACTCGCTAACTAAATAAGCATCAGAAAAAAAAAAAAAATGCCAGTATGAATTCATGAATTTCGAGTTTCAATTTTCAGTTATTGTTTTTATGGTTCCTATATAAATCAAACAAATAAAATTAATAACTGTCATAGTAATCATTACTAAGTCTTATTTCCGTTCATTATTAGCAAATTAAAAGCAAACAACTGTTTAACCTATAATTTTAATTCGATTTCGCTTTCCACACCATTTTTTCGTTCAACAAACAGAAAAGAGAATTGAATTGGACTAGAACCTTCCATTGGTTGAGGACCTTCGGCGAAGTCCGAGTGTGGAACCAACATCTCGTCGCCGTCCTGTCGCTGCAAAAAGACAAATTAAAAATAAAAAATAAAATCAATAAGAAATACGACTTAGATCTTTACTAATTGAAATCTTCGAAGTCGGACACCTACTATAATTCAATTGAAATAAACATCTAGAAACTTGAGAAGGGAGATGTTCAAGAGACGGAAGAAATCAAATTGAACGGACAAAAAGAATAAATGAGGGAGGGAGTATTACATCCAACGGTGGAGGAGTCATCAGAGTCATAGTTGGCCGCACGATCGACTGATGAAACGATAATGAATGAGAGTAAGAAAAATTAAGGGTGACAGAGAGAGGGAGACAATTGGGAGTGGAAATACAGACGACGGGGTTTTTGATTGGCGAAGGGGCAATTTGGGCATTTGACCTAAAAAGTTTTCGTAGAGATTATAAACAAGACAAAGAGGACTATTGTTTATTTTATGTTAGTATAATAACAGTAAATAAAATTCATAAAAAGGATGCCACGTAATATCACAAAAAAAAAAAAAAAAAAGCTCTCCCAGTTGATATTATAATTTAATCTAATAAAATTATCATTTTTATAAATTATTTTTTCAGATAACAAAATAAATTAAAATATTTTTAGCTTTTAAAAGTGATTTTTCCCAATTATTTCATAAGGTTATATTATTTGAAATATTTTTAGATAATTTTTTGTAACACAACTTTTATAAATTTATTTATTAGAATAATTAGATGATTGTAATAAAAATAATCAATATTTTTTTTTCTTAAAAATTCTACTTATAAAAGTGTATTCTAAAAAACTATACTTATAATGCTATGCTAAATGGCCCATTACAAGGCAGAGATTAAAATGTTTAGAAAGTCGTTAATTTTTTATGTCAAAAAAATTATGTGGGACAATTGACCATCTCATTGTTCTACGTATTGTCGTATATGTACATTTATAATTAAATTAAACAGTTGTATTTTTAAGTAATTTTAAAAATTATATAAAAAAAAATATGTATTATGAATTATTTGAAAATTTTTGTACACTTAATTTTCTTGGTCTTTTGTAATAGCGTTGAGAATGAATATAATTTTAACTTTACTGTTAATTGATCTTATATAAATTCACTTTCTATGCTTTATTTGGATAAATATGAATGAAAATTTTTATTTCTAAAAATAATAAATAAAAACTACTCATTTTTTCCATTGATTCTTTATATCTAGCAATTACAGAAAAAGTATTCACTCTCTTTTTGTACCATTCAATAAAATTATTTTATAATATTTTTATCATAGAAGTGCAGCCGTGATAATAAGGTGATGCAATTCTCATCCCACAGATTTGAGATTTGATCATAAACCTAATTGTTATTTTTACGTAAATCGAGTTAAGCGCAAATTTATGTTCGAGAAATAAGAGGTGTTAGATTTGTCTCAATTTAATGTGGTCTAGAAGACCCAAAGAATTTAATTAGAACTGGAGTTTCGAGTTAAAAAAAAAAGTGTTATAATATTTTATTCCTTTAAACGTAGTTCATTTTACAATAAATGAAGAAACGATGAAATTTGTTAAAAATGAGCTAATTATGTAATATACTCATTTGTCTAACACGATTACGACTTTTTCTTATAGTAATTGTTGTTATCGCTTTTGGAAAAATGCAAACAGACACTTAGAAATAGTAATTATTAATTTTATTATTTTGTGACAAGATACCTAGACAAATTTCTTATATTCAAATATTAATTAATCTTATCGCATATAAAATATAAACAAAATAAGAATAAACTAGCCATAATTAAGCTCGAAAAATATGACAAAAAATTATAATATTAACGTAAAAAATAATTAAATTATTCAAAGAATTTTATATTTATCCTGACCAATTCATAGGTGCCGATTAAACTTTCCTTTTAAATACATGTTCTTTTCAAAGCACACGTTAGAATAAGAGGTAAAAATTTATTGAAAACATACTCGATCTTCTTTTACTACAGATCCCATACTACTCCCCAGAAACTGAAAATCCATTGATTCTGTCTTCCTTTGATAAGAATTAATAAGGTTACTCTTCTTAATGAAATTCAACGAGATTCATAAAGAGACCGTATTCTCATTCGTCGCCATCGGATTTCAAATACCTGGATTTAATTGAAAGTTTGACAGTATTTAACATAGTATGTTATTTAAATACGAGAAAGAAATACAGTGATTAAACACACACATTCACAAAATAATAATGAGTTTTAGATACGATTACGAAAATGAGTACAAAATCTATATATTAAAGTAAAAGCAAATTTCCAGGTTCGATTTTTAATTTTAGTTTAAAAATGGGCCGGCCGTTGCTTTTTCAGATTTGTATACGTTTAAAAATGGGCCGGAAATTTTTGATGAAAGCGTTTTCCTTGTAATTTAAGTTGAAAGCGGTTATTAAGTACTGTTAATGAATTTCAAACATATACCCCGAATTTGGTCGATTGCATATTTCTGTCTTATCGATTTTTTAAATACGTACACAAATATTCGCATTTTAAAATATTTTATTAATTTGAATGATTATTCAAATTTTTGTAACTGCATAAGTATTTTTGAAGCTAATAAAATTAAAAATATATATATATAACTGGGAATATATATTTATTTTTTTTCTTTATACTACGGATACATCAAGATAATGATACCATATGTTATATCTTATAATAATCTTCTTCTTCTTAAACAAAACGGTATAGATTTGTCAAAGAAAAAAAACATATGGTATGGATGCTTGTTGTCTGATGATAGGAAAGAAAAAAGTGAAAGTTTTTGGTTAAAAATAAAAACACAAAGACTAAAACCCTTCTCATTTCTAGTTGTTTTTATTTCTTTCCTATTTAATGTGTGCCGAATTTTGTATTTGGTAACTGAAAATGTTGATAAAACAAAAGGAACCTTCACCTAGAAAAAAGAGAGACAGAGATTATCATACAACCCATAACTAAATTTCACTCTAACTGATTTGTGAAGAAAAATTGCCTATAGACTTAACATACTCATCTATATTTTAATTTTTTTAGTTCATATACAATTTATGGACATAAATAATCAACAAAATTCTGCAACCGCCTTTTTGGATCAACCATCATTTTCATCTAACCTTCAAGAGGTCAAATTCCGTTATAGGTAGAACATGTCTTCTGAAAAAAGATGGCTCATAAGCTTGTATATAACCTTATTTACACTTATAATTTTAACTCGAACATTTATTCTTATTCTTTTGCTTTTAAAATCTTCATGTGGTTTACCCAAATTAAATTTTAAACCAAGAATAATTTGAGCATAATTTGGAATGGTTTCGGTTTCACATGCGCGTAGATTTGGAATGGTTCAAGTTTGAACCAAACCAAACCAATCGATTGGTTTTTTCACATCGTCCCAACTAAATTTGAATATTAATTGATCTCAATAATGAAAAAGGGAAAGAAAAAGGATTAACAAAAATGGGAATAATTGCAACAAATTTAGTTTTAATCTGTCGTGAACACAAGAATATACCTTTCTTTTATTATATTTTATTACATCTCACATATTTTTTGCCTACTCTTTTATTGAGTGGGATGCCCACGTCGTAGACTTTTCTTTTCTTTTCTGTCCTTCTACAGTACACCACACAAAATCAATCCCCTTACGCTCTTTTTCTCACCAAACAATCAACAGTAGACAGCTCAGCACCACCATATTAGACGCAAAAGTAAAAAAGAAAAAAAGAAGGAAAATTACAAAAATCTGGTACCTTTTGGGGTAACTATAAGTACTATTAGTGACAGCAGAGCAGACGTTTTATCATTTCCTTCCCATGCAATCTCATCTAACCAAATGCTTTGCTTGCGTTCCAAATTTTCCCAAATCCCCTTTCTTCAATCTGACTAATTTGCAGCCTTCCATGTGAAAAATGAAGAGAATAAAATAGCAAGTAGCAAGAAGTCAAATCTTACGCCAAGAAAAATAAACTTTTTACATCGATCAGTACCTGCAATATTGAGTTGATTATAAGATAGAGATTAGTACAAATCAACTTTTTTTATATAAGGATTTTCTTCTTGTGTATACACATATACTAATGCATGTATGTTTGAAAATGCAAAATATATGCTTCTAAGTTATAACTAGGTCAAATCTAAGAGAGATATTACTTTGAATCAGATGTTTTTGTCATGGTTTGGTAGAAAGGGATCATTTTATGACTTTGAAGCAAAGTTAAAGAATCTCTACCGACCAATCATGGAACTGTATGTGGACAATTTGTAATTATAGGGCAGTACATGTATTAAAGAAATCGAAGTCTTGTTAACACTCTTATCTTTAAATCAACAGTATAAAAGCTAATTGTTATTACTGGTTGATTCAACCGCTAAAACTTTTAGAAATGATACAGAAGTTTGGGTTCAAATTATGATCACTCTAAGTTGATTTATCTTCAGAATTCATAACTATATAATTCAACTTCTCAGAGAAAATAGAAAAAATTTTTAATCAGAATCAAAATATCTACCTTTATCCTTGTTTGAAGTTTTGGTTTTGATTGAAGTGAGTGAGGGTTGGTTTTCACTGGCATTTGGCGAAACGGGAATCTTGTCCAACAGCACCAAGCATCTGGCAAGCTACTTCAAGCAATTTTCCTGACATATAAATTATTCTCTTTCAATTAAATACAAAAACAATTAACAGATACAAAGCAACATATCAACTTCCAATGTAAGTATAGTTGATGAAAGACACTTTCCAACAACATCTACTCCAGTAAAGACATTTATCAAGCACTCTAATGATTTAAGAAACAAATAATACTACATATACAATCTTTTGTGTGTTAATACAAATGATTCTATGATGTAACATTGTGATTTTACTTTATAACTAATCAATTTTATATTTAATAATTGATTAATTTTATGTCACATCCGTTTTGTACTTTGTACACATAATTTGCACATATAATTAACATGAATAATTATGAGGAGATCAATTAGAGTGGATGCATATCTGATAACAAACAAGAAATGGAAGCGTTAAGAGAACAGAGAGAGAGAGAGTGATTTTAATACTGTATATCAATGACTTGAATTGAATAAGAAATTACACGTTGGCAATTTGCATGTTGTGTGTTTATATATTAACAGGATACCCAAACCATATAAATATAATATAAACCGGCCTTGGTCCCATATCTTATTTTGTTTAAGATATGACAATTAAATAATCATAAGGAGAACAAAATCAAATCGTACCTGAGATGAGAAATATTTTTAAAAAAATATAAAAATAATTGAATGAAGAAAAAATGAATGGGCAGCCAAGCTGTCGTTTTACGTTCAAGAAAGTCAAGATTCCAAAAACAACTCTAGTCCTAAATCTAACTTATGCTTATGCTTTGTGGCCATTTTCTACGAGCTCCCTAATTCCAAATACTAAATAAAAAATTTAATTTTTCTCTCTCAAGTCTCACCGACAGTTTCTTGAGATTTCAGAATTCCATTTGCAGCTAGAGTTTTTGACTTAGCTAACACATCCTAAGTTTATGAAGGTTGATAATACAACTCACACCAACAAAGTTTCTTCTAAACTCTGAAGTACAAGTCTCTTTGAAGAAATATTATATATCCCACGTAATTACTAATAACAGGCATTTCAAAGTAAGGTGTCCTCATTTTTAATCGAGTAATTATAATGAATTGTAAGGGGGTATTTATCAAATCTTTAGCTGGTTAGAGTACATAATATCTATCTATAAAATAGTTACCAAATTATTTTACTTATTCTCCTGATAAAATATTTTTTGAGATGCAATTCAACTCAAATTAAAATATTAAATTATATTTTTTAATATAACATAATATGATATAAAATTGTAATTAAATGTATAGAAAATATTGTATTTTTATTTTGGTATTTTTTCTCTTATACCTAATTCGAAACCCTCAATTTAGTGTATTATTCATTTTAACAAAGAATATCCAATCCTTTTAGTCCAAGGCAAATACAACACAATCACAGCTTTTGCTTAAAAAAAAACGTCACAGACTGAACCTGCCACGAAAAGCATGGATGAAAACAACATAAGCTGACAGAATAAAATGACAACTCTGAACCACCGACAACTCTAATTCAAGACGTCGCCGGCTTTTCACCATCACCGATTTTCATTTAATCAAAATTGCAGCCTCGGTAAATCGGACGAAATTCTAATAATGATATGTTTCCCATTCCAATAAATGCTAATAATATTTTACATAAAACAATGGGTATAAATTTTGTTTCAACTTCAATTTTACTTTGTATTTATTGTATCAATTATAAAAATGAATATTAAAAAATTTTAAATAAATAATTAAATGTTTAATAATTTAAAAAAAATAATGAATGAGAAAAGTCTAGTAAAACATACCTCTCCTAGGTTTTACTGCGACTTTTACGCTTTTCTTACTTTCCAATTTCGTCGTAGTTTCTTCCGGCGGGAACAGGACGCCATCAATTCCCTGAACCGAAATTCGGCCGTCGGTATAAATATCGGGGTCAAACAAGTAGGCCGATCCCTCACCATGACCGAATTTCACCGACCCATCAGCTTCCTCTGCTATCACTTTATGCGGCAAACGAAGCGTATCATACGAAATCTTTCCGAATCTTCTTACCGCATTGTACATGCTCTCCTCAGTTTGGTACTCGGGAATCACGTGGTAATAAATAATCTGTTCCGGCGCGCCAGGCTCGCTCAGTTGGTCCGTCGTCAGCTTAGCCATGGCCTCGTCATTGGGCGCCAAAACGGTTAAAACGTAACCCTCTGATACGAGACGGCCCATTTCGCTTGCAAGAGATGTGAGATTCACTAAAATATCCGCCATTTCGTTGTACCCGCCGTAAAGCAAGAGTGTATGAATGAAATCCTTCACTTGTTTCTCCCCGTTGAAATGGTGATGTGGCCCACCTGGTCCAGGTGCCGGTGCAGGAGCTATGGACGGACCGGGAGCCATTGCGTATTTAATAGGAAGGGCAGGGGGTGAACCAGGTTTCGCCAGGGGTGCCGGTTTTTTTAATCGGTTCGTCCTCGGGTCGATCTCTGGTGCTCCCTCTGGTTTGACGGCCGAGATGGATCTAAGACTGCGGCGATTGTTGAAATCTTGCTGTACTGATCGAGGGATTAGTAGCCGTTCGATGCCGTGGATGACTCCATCTGGACGATCGACAGAATTCGGCTGTAAAACCTTCGATTTACTAATAAATTTTTCACCAGTGTCTTGACTGGTTAAGTGGACGGAATCATTTGACAGAGTGGGATGCCGAGTTGACTCAGTGACTTTAACGGGCCATTGATGAACTTCAATCCTTCCGGTTACAATGTGATGAAGCAGAAGAGTCTGTAGAGACTTCAAATTTCCCGGTTCAAGCAAGAACCGCTTGAACTCCGGATCGAGATCCCGCTCAAGAACTTCATTTTTTGGAGCAAAAATGGTGATATTGTGCTTTCCGACAGCGTCTTCAAGGGTCTGCAACAAAAGCGCTTTTTCCACCAGCTCAGCGAGTTCCGTGTAATGGGAGTCGAGAAGCGCCACGAGGACTGAGTTTGAGTTGATTTGTCCGGAATGAATTGAGTTTTCCTGCAACGAAACCGAGAATTGAAGACCAAATCCAAATAGAAACACAAGAAATGCGAAGACTTTCTGAGTTTCTGTCATCGAAGGGAATGAATAATGTATTGTTGAAGGTTGGGTTTGCCGTTCGTAGACGATATAAAACCTTGAGCTTTATTCGCTTTAAAGGGCAGTCAGCTTCTTCTCCTTATGAACTTTTTTGCTTTTTATTTCTTTATATCTTTATTTTCTGTGTTTCACCTTGTTGATTGTTGTATGGGCGAAGGAGAAAGGAAGATGAGTTTGGTGGAGGGTGAAAAACTATCGTCGGTTGCGGGTTAAAATGGAAAGCAAACACGTGGGAATATTTTGTCTGAGAAATCGAAGGTTGCCGCCATTTCAAGTTTTTACGGGAAAACGAAAGGTCTTCGGGAGTAATTTTTGCCTAAGCTTTATTAAATATGTTTTTATTTAAACCAATTTCACGGTCTAATGATAAAATGTTGGGGTATATATATATATATATATAATTTTTTTTTAAATAATATTAGGATGATAATTTTTTATATAAATTCATCTGTGGCTGTAGCATGAATTTTTAGAATGTATCGAAGTTTTTCTTTACTATCTTACATTTAAGTGCAACAGTAACTTCTTTAAATCTAAGCTCGATCAAAACTTAGATTTGACATTAAAAAAAAAAGGGCATTTGCAATACATGAAAAAAATTAAACCTTTTATTTGCTTCGAGAAAAGAAAATGAATATCACCAAATTATGTCACTATGCTCTTAATGAGTTTGAATATATATATATATATATAAATTAAAAATAAACACTAATTAAAATTTAAATTCAAAAATATTCACCGTTTAAAATTTTAATCAATAATAACCTATACCATTATTTATAAAACGAGATTACTCTCATATTATATTTTGACTAACTAAAATATTCTTAAACACTAAAAATTTTCAAATTATCTAAACTTTAAAATAATTTTTTAACTTTACCTTTTGACTAACGCTAACTGTTATCTCCATAGATACCACCATCGAGTGAAATTTCGACAACTAAATTAAGGAATATTTTTATTCACTGTTATATATAAATCGTGTTTAAAAATAAATTATTGTAAATGATTATATATGGGTTGAATGAAGTTGTTGACGATTTTATAGATTTTTAGCATTTTTAATTAATGTTGGAGGAACATTGAAGTATGACAATGATTTATTGAAATGTTGTGTGAAAATAAAGTAAGAGATATCTGAATTATTGATTCAAAGTTAGAATTTAGAAATTGAAAATAGAAAATAAAAATTGTTGAATTTTGTAATTTACCTTCGAAAATGTTCAAGCACACTTTTAAGGAAAAGCACTGAGAAGTGCGGTTGAATACTTCGGAGAGTATTATTACCCTTAGAAGTGCTCAACTGCACTTTCGAGGGCTTCTCCTCAAAAGTGTTTATTCTTCTACCCTCGAAAGTGTGTACACTTTGGAGGGTTACTTTTATCCTTAGAAGTGTACATACTTCTAAGGGTAAAAAAATTAATAAAAAATTAAAAATTTAAATAAAACGGCGAATTTTATATTAGTACTTAGAATTTACTTAATTTATATTATAATAAATAATATATGTTAGATTAGTTAAAGTGAAAATATTTAATAATATTTGTAGATTATAAAAAAATATGTGAAATTATTTAAATATAATTGAATTACTTGTATATACATGTGATTTGATTTTATATAATTGTCAAAAATAAATTGAACTGGTCGATGAATATTTTGTTATTTAAATTATGATTCTATTATACCAAAAATTAATAATATGCATTTGTATATTACGAAATAATTAATGCTATTAGTTAAGATAAATATCTTATTCATAAGTTAATAAATAGGATACTTAATTATATTTGATAATATTTATTTTTTTATACATGTAACTATATTTACATTGAAGAGAAAAAAGGAACAGCATTTTGAGGGCAGCGTGACATCGTTGTCTCACTTGTGCATTGTGAAATTAATTCGAGAGAAATTAACCCACCAATAACAAACACTGTTTAGTCAGACATGCTTTGGATATTTTTTTGAGATACAGTCAGATTTATCTTTTTCAAGAAACTTAATACATTATGTGATCATGTACGAGATAGATGTTGACTTTGATGATGATGAGGTGATGTGGTTTATAATTGGAGATAGTCTCACGAAATTCAGTCAGTTAAATTTTGCACTCATTACAGGATTGAAATTTGAAAAATTTCTACCAATTGACTTACTATTGCAGATGATTTCAACGGAAGTCTTTCGATTACATTGCAGATGATTGAAGAGATTTATACTATAATGTACTTCAAAATGATATGTGATATAGATGCACTGAAACTGTCATTATATTTGTTAATTGAGCATACTATTTTAAGGAGAGATCGTTGATACCAATCAAGTGTATGGCTATTGTGGATTATCGATGATTTGGAAGAGTTTAATCCATATCCATTGGGTTTAGTTTCCTAGAAGTATACATTGTAATTATTACGCGATATGTTAACTAAGAAGGTTAGTGATATTAAAAAGCGACCAGTTTTGTATAATTTAGACGGATTTTTCATTGCATTTCAGGTATGACACACTGATCATACTTGTATTATTATAATAAATATTTTATCTTTTTAAGTTGATTTTTTATATGACTACATGATACATAAATATAATCATGTGTGTAATTTTTTCAAATTTGAATTTACAAAGTTATTCTGATTATAAGAGGAGTTTTTTGTAAAAGAATAAATAATGGTCTACCATGTATGTTGCAATGGCGATCGTTGAGAAAAAAATGCCTAGTCAATGGATGTTATTGATCATCTTTATAACCAGCGATCGATAATATAGTTATAATCTTATCGATATACTTTTATATAAATTGTGTGACACAAAATTTAAGATTATGCCCTTTTCACATAGGTACCGATTGTATTGCGATCGATTAAAAAAATAAAGGATGAATATCGACGGTCATATTTCATTGAATTAGTGAGCATCATAGGCCGGTTATTAGCCGACCATGATTATGACATCCGTACAGATGACGATGCTCTTCATGTATCATTTGATATATCGGTAGCATCTCCATTTAGGAGTAGACCACGAAAGGTATATTATATTCTGAAAATTATATTTTTTAAAATGGTTTGCAATTAGAAAAAGTAATATGTTGCATGTTTGTTAATTTGTGATATTTTTTTAGACTGTACGTCGTTCTGTCATATTACTGAGTTTAGGACATCATAAAATAAATGATCGAGGATAGAGCGGGATTGATGACACATTAACTCGAGCTGAGGTGCCTCATACACCTTATATAGGTCCATCAGGTGAAGATGCCCCCCACCCAGCTCAGATTCTTTCTTATCATATGGACGATATTTCGAGGACCAATTATATTTTAGGTGTACATTAGAGAAAAATTTTACAGAAAATCATTGCACATAGAAAGAACTTTGAAAAGTTTACCTGTGCTCATAATAAACGTGTCCACAGATAAAAGGAGCATATGGAACAACTAGGGGATACGATTGGCAGTTTCACTCATGAGACACAATAGTGGATGCGTTCGCATAGTTCTATGAATGTGGCGGTATGTATATTTTCTTGTTAATACTCGTATTGAATTTATTCTGGCAACGTGATATAATTTTGATTACTTGTATTGGAGTTGTGTTGGCTTTTACCTGTGATATTGTGTTCATACTTGTGTTGGAGTTGTACTGATGATTGTCCGTGATGTTGTTTTGGCCTTTATGTTGGTGTTGTATTGGGATTAACATGTGATGTTGTATTTATACTTGTGTTAGAGTTCTGTTGCCGATGGTATTTGATATTATTTTAGTATTGACATATTTTTGTATTGGGAGTAACATGTGCTGTTGTATTAATACTTGTGATGGGGTTCTATTGGCTATTTTCTTTGATGTAGTTCTTATTACTTGTATTAGACTTGTGTTGGTGTTTGCATATGATGTTATATTCATAATTATGTTAGAGTAGTTCTGTTGGTTGCTCGTGATATGATTATATAGTAATAATTTTTTGTGTTAATAAAAAATTAGTAATAAATTATGCTTTTATAATGTTTATTGTGTTTTTACATAGGATATTAACAACTAAGGTGGGGATGATATCGATGTTTAAAGAGACGATGCTATTTATACAGCGACTGAAGATCAATAAGCATCTCTTTCTGTTGAAATGAATGACATGAGTCAGTTCGGACGTAAATATAAGTGAAGTATGCATGCACGAACACTATACACAAACCCTTTAAAGTAGGGTAAATATTTGACTAGACAAACCATCGACTACGATATTTGTTCAGTAGATCTAATTTCATATGACTTGTTAAAGCAATTTCGTGCATGGATGCGAGGGAAAAATAACTTTATTAAAAGTTGGACTGTTTGAATAACTCTAAAGTGGCTTTCAGTTATTTGTAAGAAGGAATTGTGGTTAGAGGATACGGTAAGTTAATGATAATTTAACTTTTTCTATTCTTATCAACCTGAATTAAGTATAATAGTAATAAGTTATTTTGATATTAATTATTTCTTGTAATAGCACATTGATGCATATATTGACATGTTAGCCAAATAACAGACAGTATTTGGTACCACCATGTCTCAAAATTAGACAGCTACATCCATCATTTTTGACGTGAAATTTTTCAAGATGTATAACTTATGTTAATGTATTAATTATAAACTTTGTTCGTTAATTTTGTTTATTATACAGATGTTGATTCAAACTATTTGGGTAGAATTCTTGGCTAGAGAGCTGACCGAGGATATATTCTACTCAAATACTAATGTTAAAGGCTGGGTAATTGGACAGATAAATGGCCAATTTAGACTGTGATCTATATGTGAGATTTGTTATATTTCATGGAATGTTCAAGGTCAGCATTGGTAACTTGTGCAGTTCAGTTCACTTACCAACATATCATGGTCTGTGATTTTTTTCCAAAAGGTCACTCTGACGCCAAGATTAGTACAATAATGCAGCCACTGTGTGTGCTTCTTTCTTATTTACTTCGAGATGCAGAGTTATCTACTAATATGAGCCATTTTATATTTTAGATACTGACTACTGATATACCTCACTAGCATCCAAGATTAGGTGATTGCGGAGTTTTTGTGTGTATGTACATACACTATTTATATTTAGGCAGGACATTCGATTTTGGTCCAGATGATGTAAGATCTCTTAGAAGGAAGATTGAGATTAATTTATGGTACACTTGGGTGTTTAATAATATATGATATTATCATGATATTATCATTACATAATTTTGAGCATTATCTATTATTTTTGTCCACATCTAATTTTGAGATAATTTTCGTATGAAATTATATTCGTTATCTTAAAAGTAGGATTGGAATTATTTTTGAGTATTACATAATTTGGTGCAGGTTTTCTTGGGCATTTTAATCAGTCTTCGTAATCCAATTTTATTTGGTTTCTATAATATATCAAATTTTAAGTCATAATTAACGTGAATAAAAAGTACAAATTTAATAATAAATGTTAACAGTATTAGATATATAGTTTATTTTGTCTTTGGAATAAAATTATATACTTTAGAGTTAATAATAAAATAATTATTAATAAATTCTGTACAATATAAAATATCATCAGATTTAATACAATATCTTTAACAAACTCATTTTAAATAATAATACTAACAAGACAAATGAATTATCAGGTAGTTAACCATTTGAATGTAAAAAATTAAAAGCATCGACGTTAGCAATATCTAGTAGACAAAATAAAAATGTCACATAGCATTCTAATACAGCACTGAAGTAACCACTCGAAAGAAGAAATTCAGTACGAATAATAATAATAATAATAATAATAATAATAATAATAATAATAATAATAATAATAATAATAATAATAATAATAATAATATGACAACTGAACAACTGAATACGAGTAGGAATTAAAAAATTCACAATAATACAAGCTGTTATCATTATTAATACAACCTAAATAACCAACTTAATTTAACTGAACATTAAAATTTAATTCAGTAAAATAGTCACTCGTTTGAATGTGTAGTAATTAGATTTTTGCATGTTGATCGATCGTGCCCAGTATCTTAGCACTGCGAACACATCCTCCTCACAATCTCTTCTCCTATAAAAGGAATTAGTTACGTTCTTGGTCAACATAAAGATATGCATTGTTTAGGCGGTTTGACATTAATTTTATTTAATTCAAATAGAACAACCCAATCAATCTCATTATTAACTGGATGAATGACTTCAGTATATGCTGTCACAAGCTCTTCTGTAGTCTAACAATTGGAGCATAGAGAATAATACGATAAACGTATGTGTCTGTAAACGGCCAGCGTATGAGTGCAAGAGAATTGTTGTAGATCAAACTATCTGTAACTGCATTTCTTCTGTTATAAGTCAATAATATCGATCTGACCATGAACTTTAACTTTAAACTCAAATCGTGACATGGGCTCGATAATCATGTTATATGACAATGCTAAATTATCATTAATTTTTTTCTGTGCCGCTTCAGTCAGATGTCCTTCTCTTGAAACAGCCATCTTCCTACATTCATAAAACCATTTTTGAAGTACTAACCTAATGTATGCATCCAATAATATGATTGAAAAAGAGCGTACATTTCAAAGTAACGAATTAATAATTTCAGCAATATTTGTCGTCATGATGTCGTAACGATAAGATGGAATTTGTGATCCTCACTTTTGAACCCCAACATCAAACTAAAGGTAGTCAGCCGTCTCTGGATACATTGACCTTACATTGAACATATATTCATTGAACTCACGAACTTGATAAATTTTAGCAGCCAAAAAATATGCTTGCATAAAAGTATCAGTCTTCTGAGCTCGCATCTTGTACTTTGCTTTTATGTTTTCAGATATATAGTAGGTACAAAATCCATGAACTGCATTTGCAAAAACTGTGTTGATTCCCTTTTTAATACTAGAGTATCTATCAGATATAAACACTAAATGTTCTATAGGGCCTATTGTTTCACGAAGTTTTAATAAAAACTACTTCCATGAAGTATTATTCTCCGAATCACCAACACTAAAAGCAAGGGGATATATTTGGTCATTTTCATCTATAGTAATTGTTACAAACAAGGTTCCACGATATTTTTTTTTTA
>JAWDEX010164307.1:0-17561 GCA_035221805.1 Trichilia hirta | reverse complement strand
AGCCTCATGTCATTATCACGAATTTGGCACCTCGATCATGAATAAAATTTACAGAGGACAAAATTGGGTTATGACACCAGGTAAGTAGTGCATCGACAGGACTGGTATAAAAGAGGTGATAACCTCATTTGTGATGGAGTAACTCGCTAAATGAGAATATAGAAAATAATTATATATGAATTCACAGATAATTCTAAACCAATGTTAGTAGTAGACTTGACTTTTAAAATAAACCATGTATTTATTATTTTATTGCAAAAAAAGACTAATTTTTATTAAATATTTTATTATTTTAATTGTATAAAAAATTAACTAACAACTTGAGTTTACTTTTGATCAGAGTAATCACTGAGAAGGGTGATAATCCAATGATTTTTAGATAACAGGTTGTGATTTTTATTAAAATCAAATTATTTTCAGTATAATTATAAATATTTTTCTTAAATTATTTTCATATAATTATTTTATATGTATGTGTGTGTGTGTGTGTCTATACTCATATAATATATTTTTGTATACTCATTCCCTTGACACTTAAATTTTAGGAATTTAAAATAGAGTAAAGAAATAGTTAAATATAAAAAATATTTTTTAAAGGTTTACGGATAAGATATTTTTTATTCTCAACTCACTGTTTTTATCCAATCCACTGGATGTCAATTAACAATTTTGATTATTGTATTCAATAATTTTTAAATATTATTTGATTTTAAATTAGTTGTATAATATTTAATAAAATTAGATATTTTTATTATTTAAATTCTTAGTTAAAATTTAATTTAAATATTTTATAATTTAAAAAATAATGATACATAAAATTTTGCGAACTCTCTTGTTGTGATTTTAACCCTCGAAATCATAATATGAAGGTACGTGATAGTTGTCATGTGGGAAATCCCGATATGAGGCATGATATGATAATTTAAATAAAATATTTAAATTTTTTTTAATTTAAGTTTTAGAAATAAAAATAAAATAAAATATTTATAAAATTAAATTACAAAATAAAAATAAATTGACAATTTTTTTAATATGAAATAAAATATTTTAAATTTAATATATATTTATTTTTATTGTAAAATATTAAAATTAGAATATTAAAATTATAAATTAAATTTAAAATATTTTTTAATAAAAAAATAATTATTTTAGTTTAGGAATATGTAAGACAAAAGTTAGATATTCATATGATAAAAACTAAAAATTTAAATAATAAAAACATATATTTTGTCTTTTAGTTAAAAAACTAAAAGAATATGTGGTTTTGAAAAATGATAAGAGAATTTTGTGACAAAAATATTAACAAAAGAGTATTTATTATTTTTAAAAAATATAAGAAAAAATTTATCATTCTTTCTTAAAATAAAATAAAATTAACTTATAAGATAAAGAGTTAAATGGAGTCATACACCTAATTATTCTTCATGTTTATATATATATACTCGTATATTTTTTACAAATATTTTTAACCTGTTATATAAATGATATTAAAATAGATCCAAAATCTGCATTCACTCAACAAGATTGCCTTGTGGGTCTTCACGAGTCGATTATTCGTGACATACACGGATGATAAGAATCTTTCAAACCCTAGAATGCATTTAACAACAAATTTACCGTCGTTTTATGGACATGATTGTTCCCAGACGCACCATCAATTGTGTATTGAAATCCAGCTTGTTAGCCCATCAGACGATTTATTGTCTTATAGTACAAATACATATATAGTTTCCTCTTTTCAAGTCTCTCTTTGTAGACCGCATATATTACATTTATGATTTCAATTAACTTTCCTTTTTTCATTTCCTAATTTTGTCATCTCTCTCTATAAATTTATTATGCTATGGATTATAAAAGTTTTGACAGTATTTTTCTGATTCGTACAATCCAGAGTATTTTCAACGACTTAAGTACTGTCATTTTGTCTGATAATATTTACTTACTCATTTCTAATTTAATTTAGAAAGGGATTTAATTCTTTCCAAATGCATAGTCAACTTGTGGTTAAGCTGTCAACATTATTAAAAAAATGACCCAGAAGAAGAAGAAGAAGAAGAAAGAAGAAAGCATTTGCGCCACCATTATTTTTTTATTTTTTTTTTTTGTGTGTGTAGATATCGATGTGGATTTAATCTAATTTTGTGAATGAGTCGAATTGATGAAAGATGTGGTGTCTTTCTTCATGAATTCTATCCAAATGATAAACATAAATAGGATAATTATAAATATATGTATTTTTATAAATTTTTTAATAAGTACAATTCCGAATTAAATTATTAAGAATTATATACAAAAATCTATAATAAAAAATTAGCAACTATTTATATGCATATATACTCTTACGATAAATTTTTGTATATAAATATGTCTAATCATATTGTAAGTTATTTTTGTGATATAAAAATAATAGTTATTGCAGGATAATAACCATTCATTTGAAAATAATGATTCTATAAACTTTAATTTTATGCAAATGAGTCCATAATACTAATTAAATCAAACATGTCCTAAAACTTAAAATTCCAATCTCATTAAAACAAAATAAAAATTAATGAAATTATATAATAAATATAATGATTCTGATAAAATCCCTAGAGTCAACATAACATCATCGATTTAATGTGGGGACAAAAGTTGTCTTCTACTGCAATCAACGCAATCTAATTCAATTCATCTTTAATTTCGTGTCCTGAAAAACCACCCGAGCAAAAGCAAAAACAAAAGGAAATTAATGTTACGAATACAGTTCATTTCCCACTAAGTCTTTGAATTCGATGGATACTTCCCATATTGGGGTTATGTGTAAAAATTGCTTTCATAATTTAATTTTTAAAACTAGAAACACGTTGAGGTGGAGAATTCAAATAATTAAATTGAAGTGGAGTTGAAAATTTCACAAATTATAAAAAAAATCCTGGATAAATATTGATTTAAAAACTAAAAATAATTTAAAATTTTAAAACATGAAATATGAAGAAAAAGAGATATTTACATTGAAGTATTTTATATTCATTATTTAAAAAAAAAAAAAATCGACCTATCGATGTCACCTTAATCACATCAATCATTAATTAGACAACTAAAAAGTAATATCAAAAAACCAAACAAGTCTTCATTTTCATCAATTAAAAATCGAGACTTCTAAAATATTGAACTTGAATGAGAGTGGAAATGAAGGGATGAAACATCAAGAAATCTTAACCTTTGAGATTTGATTTTCTCCAGATGATAAAATAGGACCCACAGTATTTGGATTTTGATTGGTCACATACACCACCAGCAATCCACCATAAAGTGAATCATTGTTACCTACCTCAATGGAACGTTTTAGAATGTGATTAACTCGCAACAAGACAAGATTAGGCTTGTAATTAACTTGGCGTTAGTGATCATTTGTCAAGTGCCAAACTTATGTCTTTAACTATGGATCATGTATTAATTATTAACATAAGTTATGTATTTCAAAATGAGTTTATATGCAATAAAATTTTATTTATAGATTTTAGGCTTTATTTAATATTAAAATATTGTAATTTTTAATATGATAAAAATACTAAATACTAAATATTAAATAATAAATAAATAAATCTTATTAAAATATATTATTAAATATTTTTTAAACTTTATTTTTAGAGTACAAAGAAATACTAAAATTCAAAACAAAACTTAAATTTATTTTTTTTTTGTAAAATAATTATGCACAATATTTCTAAGGAGCATGGATAATAAAATCATATGTCAATCTAATTATGAATTTCTTAAGTTTCAAGAAACAAGGAAAAAAAGAAGAAACAAATAAAATAACGATGATTGTTTGACAAATTTAACCCAAATTTTCAACAAATCGGACTAAGACACACAAACTGTAAAGGATTTGTCCCCAAAAAAATTTCCAGAGTTTAGAATTATTATCTATTTATTTTTCACCAACCAAATGCGCATGTAATCTTCAACACCGTCTCTGTTGCTTTTCAAAAGTGTGAAAGCAATGAAAACACTATCCGTTATACTAATCTTCCAGTTAAAAAAATTTAACCTCCAAATTGATTATAATAAATAATAAAATAAACATGCAATTTTCTCAGTTAGAAAAGAGACAGTAATCATCTATAAATCTTCAATGTTAATCTGTAAAATTATATGGTAACCAAAGTACTATAAATCAACCTTAACCATTCATTTTTCTTCAATCTGTCTCTATCTTTCCCTTTTTAAATGATTGCCTTTCTGAGTTACAATGCAAAGGAACAGATATAACGGCCACAATTGGTAAACTTTTACCATAGTTTATCAACAAGTAAGATATTCTGATAAAATTCGTCATTATTTTGATAATTACAAGAAGGTGTTTGATATTATCTTTTTAAACAATTGCTATATGAAGGACATCAATTTTGTAAGATTATGAACACATAATTCAGGTCCAATTGCAGAGAGTATCACAAATCTGAATCGCCTGAAACATTTGATCCTGGAGGAAAATTCAATTGAGGGCATCATTCCTCCAGGTTTAGGTCATTTGCCTTTAGTCACAACAGTCTCACTCAGTGGTAATCTTTTCGAGGGGGCAGATTCCTCGAAGCCTGGGGAATTTGAGAAATCTTCCTCATCATAAACTTAGCAAGAAATTCTGTGTCAGGTCCAATTCCTCCAACTTTTGAAGATTTCCCTAGTCTGCGGTCTTTTGATCTTAGCTTCAATTTATTATCTGGGTTCATTCCCAATACTTAAGGTTCCAAAACTTTACCTATATATCTTTCCAATTACCATTTGACTGGAAAATTTCCCTTTTCCACTTGCAGCTTGGCCAATCTGCAAGACTTGTCATTGAGCCGTAACCAGCTCACTGGAGCAATTCCTGACCAGATTGGTAGCCTGAAATCTCCTGCCAGTCTTCAATTGAGTGGCAATAAAATTTGTAGGTCATATTCCAGCTTCCATTTCGAGATTACAGAACCTCTGGAACCTTTATTTGTCCAAAAGTGGATTCTTAGGTCCTTTGCCAACTGTCCTCGGCAGAGGGTTTCCTGCTTTGTCGTCAGTAGACCTTTCTTACAGCAACCTCATTTTAGGGACAGTTCCAAATTGGATGAAAGACAAACCACTTTCAAATGTCAATCTAGCTGGCTGCAAACTCAGAGGAAATCTACCCGTTTAACAACCCGGATTCTTTAAGATCCATAGACCTTTCCAATAACTTTTTTGCAGGTGGGATTTCAAGTTTCTTCATAAATATGTCAACCTTGCAGAGCCTAGAACTCTAACAACCAGTTGAAGTTTGATCTTTCAGACATGAAATTGCCAGACGGGATTACTTCCATTTATCTCCACACGAATCAGCTTACTGGGTCTCTCTCAAGCATCATAAACAGGACAAGCAGCTTTCTAGAGTCTTTGGACGAATCAGGGAATCCACATTACAGGTCGGATTCCAGAATTCACATGGGTTGAGCTTGAAAGTGCTGAACATAGGAAGTAACAAGATTACAGGCCAAATCCCAAGTTCAATATCAAAACTTGTTGAACTTGAAATGCCTGATATTCAAAGAAACCTGATCACAGGAACCATCCCTACAAGTTTAGGGCTATTGTCACAGCTTCGGTGGCTGGATCTATCTGTCAATTCACTCACAGGTAAAATCCCAACAAGCTTGTTGCGGATTGCAGGTCTGAGACATGCAAACTTCAGGGCAAACACTCTGGAGAAATCCCACATGGCCACAATCTGTGGTTTGTACTTTTTATGTCACAAAATATGACTGCAATCAAGACATTGTGCAAATGACGCTTAAAGGTCAATCCAATTAAGTATGATTACAAGTTATAGAATTACACTAAGATGCTTGAAGATTAAGACTTTTAAGTGACTGTTAGACTCAGGAAATCCAACATGTCTAATTAAAATTTCATTTACTAAAGATTTTCAAAATTTACAATACGCCAGAACTTGGCATCACAGTAGTTCCAATTAAAATAAAAGACATCAGCTATCCTCAGCAGGATCATACTACTTATCTAATAATCATCTAATACTTCTTCTTGCACTTCCTTCTTGGTGCCATCCTTTTCTGAACCAGCTTCTTCCCCCTAAACAAGTACAAAGAAATTAAACACATCATCAGCTCTAAAACCCACAACAGAAGATACCAAATTCTAAAAGAAACTTAAAATCATACATCTTCATTCTCTGCTCCATTTTCAGCTTCAGCTTCATTCTCATCAGCACTACCCTCCAAGGCTTTTCCATACTCTGCCTTGAGCTCAGCAGCCTTGTCCAAATAAGGTTTCTTTTCCTAAAACAAATGATAAAAACAAAATTAAAAATACATCATCACAATTAAACAATGTTCAATATTAACACAAACAATATGAACTCACTTCTTCTGTCATATTCTTCCACTTCTCACCACCTTCTTTTGCAACCTACGTTTTGTCAAACAAAAAATATATCACTAAAAGTTGAACCACCAAAGAACTTAATCTTATACATAATCATCATCAACCATATGACATTTATAAACAAGTCAATTCAATGCTAATATGAATATACCTCTTTAACACTCTTAGAATCAGGATGTGCTGCCTTATATTCTTTCCTAAAGTCATCCCTGGATATCATCAAACTTTGTTAGTATGATGTATAAAGTCAAGAATTCAACCAGTGTAAAAGATTAGAGAGCAAGAGCAATTACATGAAGAGAAAGAAGGCAGTGGGAGGACGCTTGGGCTTGTTTGAGTCATTGCCTTTCTTTTTCAATCTCTTAGCCTTTGGTTCTCCTGATGTTGGCTTCTTCCTATACAAATAATTAACAAGCCAAATTAGAATTTATAATAGTTAAACCAGACAAACAAGTATAGGAAAGAAAATCAAGTGGACTTCACCTTTCAGCAGGATTCTTCTTAACTTCAGCCGGCTTTTCAACAACTTGAGCCTCTACACCAAGAACAATTGTATAAAATTAACAATAATGTCTCATAATTGAAGTAGTAGGAATTTTTGATGGCAAGAAGTAGGAGACTTAATGTTGCTAGGACATTTGGAAAAAGTGATAGAAAACTGACCCAAATTCATCTTGATTTTAGCATCAAGACCGCAACTGTGCATGTTAATAAGTGCCACGGGAACATCCTTATTGCACTCTTCACTGAATTTTAACAAATTCACAATAACCATCAACTTAAGCTCATAACAAAATTAAATAAAAGTTAGACATCAGTACCAATCAATTGAGATCCTCTCATACAAGATCCAAATTAAAACAATCAAAATTACTCCAAATGCCACCCAGATTATAAATCAAAGAAAGTAGTCAAATATGCAATCAAAATCCACAGCAAGAACTTCAGGAGTAGAGAACCAACTTCAAACCCCAGTTAAAAAACCACAATACTGCAAAGAATTCACGAATCACAAAACCAATTCAGCACGCTCAATTAAAAAAAAAAAAGAAAAAAGAAAAAATAGTCAAAACTAAGAATACTCACTCACAAGAGCAAATGAATCAAGGAAACCAAACACAACTATAAAAACAACAATGGATAACAAAACAAAGAAGGAAACGAAAAAAGTTACCATCTTGTAAAAGCACTGCCGTCTTTAGCTCGCACAAGAGTAGCGGAAGAAGAACTGGACCCCTTTTCGACCGCCTCCACTCTCTTCCTCGGCTTCGGCGCGTTGAATTTTGACGACGACCCACCTCCCATTCCTTACTCTTCAATGAAATTAAGAGGAGAGAAATAAGAAACTGCCAATGAGAGACCAGATCTGAGGGAGGGAATTTAATACCGAGCTTGGATTTAGTTTAGAGAGGGAAGGTGAAATTTTGGTTTAAAGAATTTTGGCGGTTTGTTTCTACGAAGCTCGCGCCTTCGGCGTTTCGATTCGTTGTTTTCGGGATGAAGATGTGCGACGTGGCACTATTATGACCGTTGCATTTGCTACTCTTTGTTGTTTGACGGTTTGGATTTGATTCAAGCCATTTTTCATTCGGCGGTTCCTTGTGGTTGATTTGGAATTTCTGTTGGGGCCTCAAAATAGGTCCAATGGTTTGGGCCTACTTATACTTTTGTTGGATGAGACTAAGTCCCCCTTACTTTTACTAAGAAGCCTCAAATATTTGTTTTACAATACCGGTGTCAAAGGTATCATTTCCAGCACTTAAAAATTTGTCCCCAAGTATAATAGATTTGGATTGGACCCGTGAATCAGAAGGACACCCACTTCCCAATTGATGATCATTTAAAAACAGCTAGGAATCCTTTTGTTAGTTGATTTTACAAGCAATTCAGGATGAAATTACTGGTAGAGAGAGTGAGCCGAGAGGACTGTGTGTGTAAGGTATACTCGAGTCGTTTTCAAGCCTAGGACTATTTCAGCAATTTCTCAACGCAACCGGGGCCTTATCCAATATGCATTGCAAAAATTTTGGATTGCGAGGGCTAAGCTTTTGGGCACAAATCGATGAGGTTTCCACATCATCGTTATCCACAATTCAACCATTCTTTAATTGGTAAAAACAGAAAACAATTACATTTCTTTCCGAATATGTTTTGTCAAGCTTTTTTATCATAATCTTTTATGATCCAATAATCTGTCTTTTTATATGAATTCTTTATCTGCTTCCACATCTATATGAATTCTTTGGTTCTTCTCTTTTTCTAGTAATTAATATTGCCCTGTGGCTATACATAATTATCCTTTTTAAAAGGTTTTAGTTTTTACTGAAAGGAAAAGAAAGAGAACAAAGAAAGAGCTTTTGCATGTATACAAACATGTGCATACATATGACACAGATGAAGAAAATTTGGCTTTCAATTTTTAATTGAGATGAGATATTTATGAGAGTTAGGTTTTATTTGAAGTGATTTATCTTTAATTTTTAACTATTGTGAATTAGAATTATTTGATGTATAATATAAGCTGAAGTTGAGTAATAAACATTAGTTGACAAAAAACAAACAAACAATATTTTAAAAATAAGTACTCAAAAAGTGTTGTCTTGGCTACTTATTTAATTAACTAATTATTATTATTATTATAAAATATTTTAAGCCATCTTTTACTTGAAAGTTAGCATTACCAGCTGGAGCTTAAAACGCATGGTATCACAATACTAAAGCTTGTTCTCCATGTAGTGATGAGATTTTTCAAATGACAACATATTGCAGAGGAGCCATTATCAAACTTGAGAGAGATGGAAATATGGACCCTCGGGGGACCGCAATCTAGATCTGAATTTTCAACAAGTATCATGCAACAAAAAAAAAAAGAAAAAAGAAAAGAAAAGAAAAGTCTGATTCAACAAATGAAATTAAATCAAAATTAAAGAAAGAAAATGGGATCAAAATGACTTATTCTCATCTCTTTATCATTCCAAGACCCCACTTGAAATCCCTCTGATAAGAGAGCCAACCAATCAGAACACAGAAGTTAGGATCACCTTAAAGCCTTCAGCCAATGAGTATACAGATAAGGCCATGTTGTGGTTCCAAAAATTCAATCCCTTTCTCTGATGAAACCACCCAAAAGTGCATCCAAAGGACCATCATACTGCAAAAGCGCTTTGGTGGGTCTCAGATAAACCAACTTAGGGAAGAATTTTCATTAGTTCTGTCACCTTTTCTAAATTTACTCTTTAGTAGACAAGTTTAAAACTTCGTTACAAAAGTCCTTCATTTCAACTTTATCTTACTTTAATCACTGTCCCTGAAATAAGATTAAATTTATGCCATGAAAAAATGGTAACGAAATAATTTTGTAAGATCCAATAAATAATATATTTTGTCCAAAATTTATTTAATCAAAACGGTATCATTTTCTCATATTTTGATATATCTTATGAATACTGCATATAATCATTCTTTTAACATAGGTTTTACAAAACTTTCTCGTGCTAATGCTATCAGATGTCTCATGTATTATTTATGAAGGACAAAAATGAGATAAATTATAAATGTAAAGAGCTTTTGTGATAAATTATCAAATGTATTGACTAAATTGTAGTTTTGTGACAGTTAGAGACTAAAGTGAAATTCTCCTTACTCATACACATAGAAATGATTGTAGTACCATTTTCAGTTCTATCAAGAAAAGAAAAATGGAAATCCCATCTACTCTGTAGAAAGTAACCCATATTTCCTTTTTCTTTGTTCTCTTTCTTCAAGTTTTGTTTGTGAATTGAAACTACTTTAGATGAATCCGAATAAGAATGTTGCAAATGTCGTTGGTGGCAAAACGGCTAGGGCTTGTGATAGCTGTATAAAGAGACGAGCTCGATGGTATTGTGCTGCCGATGATGCCTTTCTTTGCCAAGCCTGCGATTCCTCCGTTCATTCAGCTAATCGTCTAGCATGCAGACACGAAAGAGTTCGCTTGAAAACTGCTTCGCTCAAGTCCACTACGACCACTCAAGCTGTTTCGGAGAACAAGAATTCTAATTCTGTGCCCACATGGCACAAAGGTTTCACCAGAAAGGCTCGGACTCCGCGACACGGAAAGCTTAAAACTGACAAATTAATACGAAACACTGTACTTCATCTGGTGCCGGAAGTTGGTTCTGATGAGATTTCTCATGAGGAGAACGAGGAAGATCAGCTTCTTTATAGGGTGCCGGTATTTGATCCTTTTGCCGTGGAGCTATGCACATCTACTCATTCGAATGAGGCAGGAAGCACTGTGGAGCATGTAAGTGGGAGTGAATCAAAAGCAATCGTAACAACTGGTTATAAGGGTGATGTGGATAATAGTTTGCAGGGATTTCTCCCGTCTGACAAGGAACTCGCAGACTTTGCAGCTGATGTTGAGAGTTTGCTTGGTAGAGGTCTTGAAAATGAGGCTTTGGCCATGGAAGAGTTGGGATTGGTGGATTATAAAGAGAAGGAATTCAAGGAGTGTTCTACTTCTTTAGGAAGCAACGGAAAAGTGAAGGTTGAAGTAGAAGAAGCAGAAGAAGGAGGAGTTGAACCAGCTGTTAGGGATGACGATCAGATTGACTTGGAAAGAGAACCTTTTGAGCTTAATTTCGATTATGATTCACCTGCAACATGTGGGGAAGAGGATGAGAAAGCGGTTAAAGAAGAGATTGTAATAGAGATTAGTGGGGAAGTATGTGAAGATGATGGTAAGAAGAAGAAGAAGATGAAGAAATTGTTGAGTTTGGATTATGAATCTGTGATTACTGCATGGGCAAGCCAAGGATCTCCATGGACAACTGGTGATAGACCGGAATTCGATCCTGAAGAATGCTTGCCGGATTGCATGGTAGGTTTTTTCTTAACAAATTACAAAATTTTGAATTTTGGTAACCCTAATTAACACTGCACTACATATATGAATATTTTTCAGGGTACTAGTGCAACAGAAGTGCATCCGCATCATTCATATACAGAATTTGCCGGAATTGGTTCATGTCCGGTGATGATGGACGGCGGGAGAGAGGCAAGAGTATCAAGGTACAGAGAGAAGCGGCGAACGAGGCTGTTTTCAAAGAAAATAAGATATGAAGTAAGGAAATTGAATGCTGAGAAGAGGCCTAGAATGAAAGGAAGATTTGTGAAGAGGGCATCATCTTTTGCGGGAGCTCCTGCCTTTCCTTCGTTTAACAAGTAATTTAATTAGCTTGTACTCACTGCTACCAAGTAAATTACAGCATGTGTAATAGTTAATGAGCTAAATTTTTGTGGCCTATACACAAAATATCAAGTAGATGAAATAAATAGAATCATTAGAATAAAATTTAAGATGAAGATCTATGCTTAATTACACCAACCTTCACTTCTCTTTTGTGAAGAACACAATCCTCAATGGTGTACTTTGTATTACCGTGATAGTCTTTTGTTTGTTTGTTTGTTGCTACTGCTGCAAGATAGTCATTAGTTAAAAAGGTAAGAAAGTTGAAGTGAATGATGGTAAATCAAAGATATACAATATAAGACAAGTTAAGAAGGTTGATAAATTTTGATTTTTATAAGTGATAATCTATTATATAATATTTTGCATATATATATGCGTCAATTAGTTGTTAATAATTATGGTATTTGTTTCCAATATACCTTTTAAAAATTCATACTTCATCTATGTAATTGATATAATCTTAAATATGAGAAATTCAATATAACTGTGCATATACTAATAATTAGTTAAAGAATAAAATTATATTCCCAGATAATTAATTAATTAATTAATTATCTATGAAGATCGTCTAGCGGATGAAGAAAATAAAATCTATTGAAAATAAAGCAAGTGCCGCAATAGACATTTAGGGCAAAATATTATATCTTTTGATGGTTTCCAAAGAAATTAATTAATTAAGACATTCAAGTTCATGAGAGGGTTAGAGTCACTGTACTGTGGCCCATGCATTAAAGACTTGGCCTTTCTTCAACAATTTATACTCGTTTTACTTACAAAATGGGTCCCTCCAAATTTCATAACATCTTTGCCATTGCACATTATTCCCACCATCAGATCCATCATGCATGTATATATTTCAAACTGTTATCCTTTTATTTAATTGTAAAAGTAAATTAGATAAAATATTCAATAAAAAATAACTTTTGAATAGAAATTAGTTCATATTTACCTCTTACTTTTAAAAAAAAATGAGAATTATAATAAAAATATTGACCAATATAACGTATATCGCTGAGCACCATGGCCTTAGCCTCTTTTTTGATTTTCCGTCTTACTTTCTCTCCTTGGGATTAATAGAAATACATATCATTCAAACGATTGTCACTGAAGTGGACTTCATGGCAAGCCATTTTCAGGGCCCAAACTTTCTCGAATATATGAGAAATATTGATTCCAGACGTGTGGTGTAAATTTATAGAGCTACACTGAATGGTCAATGATTTGATTTTAGATAAACCAGAAAAACATTTAAATTGACTTGAGACCCCTATTCAGACACGTGTCATTTCATAGATAACTATAAATAAACATTTATGTACATTAAATTTGCTGCTCTGCTTTCACAGGGCAGCTGGTCACATCACATCCAAAAAATAAAATTTGGTATCAATGTCTCCTCCATCGCTATGTTATTTAGTCTACTTTTCTTTGAAATAAGGATTGTAAAATTATGGTCATTTTGTTTCGCCATAGTATGATTATTTCACAAAATTAAATTATGATTTACTAATACATAAATTTATGTGAGTCTGAATCTATCAAAAATATAGTTTTATATCCTATAAATAAATCTTTAGAGCACGAGTAATGCGGTATATAGAGTCTAGTTTCGATACACAATCCATAGGAAATTAGAATTAGTGTCCAAATCAAAAGAATAGTCTATTAAATAAAATAATTTATTTTATTTAAAAGAATATTAAATATACAAACTCTTTATATAAATTTATATGTACAAACTGATTTAATATTATAATATTTATTTTTATTTTGTTCATATTATTTGTTTATTATTAATTATATTTTTAAAAATTAATATTATCACATGATATTAATTTATATGCATGAATTTGTGTAAAGAATTTATATAAGCCTCAATAAATTTTCATTATTGTAATCATATTCTTATAAAAGTGAACAAAATAAACGTTAGCTATCAGTCTATGTAGTCACCTAATCTGATAACTATACAGATAATAGCAATCTTATAAAGATAATAACCAAACCAAATGACATGCAAATATGTACAGATTAGAAAGCTTCTACATAAGTTACTAACTATCGTTATGTCTTCATACGTTCCCCCAAACTTGGGGTACCATCAACAATGCCAATTTTGGAGATAGAGCCGGTAAAGCGAGCATGAGGCAGTGACTTGGTGAAGTAATCTGCCAATTGATCACCGGAGTGTACATGAAACACGACAAGTAGACTTTGAGCAACCTTATCCGGGATAAAATGGGATTAAAACACAAATAAGTTGCACCAAAATTATCACTATAAAGAATTGGTCGAGGAAAGGAGACACCAAATTCAAGAAGCAAATGATGTATCCAGTAAAGTTCAAAAGCAGTAACCGCAATAGCCCGAAATTCTGCTTTTGTAGAAGGCTTAGCAATTAGCGGTGCTTCTTAGACGACCACAAAGAATAATATTGCACCAGGAAATTTAATAGAAAAGTTTTTTTAAAGTGATTTCTTATCTAATTAGAATTAGTATTTTTTTTTTAATTAAAATTATTATTTTCTTTTTTAATTAAGATTACCATTATTTCTTGTTCAATTATGTTTAAGATTATTAGAAGCCTATATAAAGGTATACCTTATATTCAATAGAAGAAATGAATTGAACCAAGTTTGAGTGGTTATATATTCACTTTTTGAGAGTCGTTTGAAAGCAATTTCCTCTTATTTATCTATCTATCTTGCCAAGTGGTGTTTCAGGTTCATTTATCTCTGTATCGAAGTAGTGCTAAACTAAGTAGTGGTATTCCAGGCAAAGATATCGCCATAGTGGAGTTAAAAATCTTGTCACAATTGGTATTTCGCACCCAACTCCTAAGCCATCGCCATAACCTTGCCAAAATTGATGTTTTTATCCCGCTCCTAAGCCAAATACATAACCACTGTTGGAACTACGATCGTTAGGATTGCCCCTCAATCGAAGTCGGTATAGGCTGCAAGTTGAGAACAAATAGACCGATTAATGACAAGACATAAAGAAGGATACCTTTGAGATGCCGAAGGATCCATTTGGCAGCTTGCCACTGTGTCGTGGTTGCGCGATACATATATTGAGACAAACTGACGGAGTAGGCAATATCACTTCGAGTGGTGATGATATACTGTAAGGCACCAATTAACTTCCGATTAAAAGTTGCATCAGCAGGAGGAGAATAATCATAAATGGTCAAATCAGCCAAAGAAGACATTGATCTAGCAACGGCTATTGAATCAAGTATACCAAAAACTGCCAATAAGTCCCGAGTATATCAATGTTGAGACAGCCAAAAAACCAGGGGAAGGAGAATAATTTCAATACTGAGATAGAAGTTAAAGACTTTCAAGTTCTTTTAAGGAGAATTTGTCAGAAAGAGAACGAATGAATCTTGAAATAGAGTCATCATCACTTCCTGTCATAATTAAATCATCAATGTAAAGAAGGAAGTATAGTGGATGAAGTTTTGTCGTGCACATAAACAAAGAACCATCAGATCGACTCTGGGAAAAGCCATAGTGCCGAAGAAACAACTTTAACTCATTAAACCAAGGACGTGGTGCCAGCTTTAGGCCAAAAAAAGACTTGTTTAACCTGCAAACATAATGAGAATAATTAGGATCAACGAAGCCAGTAGTTGGGTGCACGTAAACCTCCTTCTGAAAATGACCATTGAGGAAAGTACTATTTATATCAAGCTAATGAATGAACCAGCCACGAGCTAAAGCTAAGCATAAGATCAAACGGATGGTGACTATTTTAATGACAGGGCTGAAGGTTTCACGAAAATGGACAACAGGACATTGATGGAACCCTTTGCCAACCAAACGAGATTTTAATCGTTTAACAGAACCATCTGATTTTTGCATTGTTGGCAAGAAGAGCTTGATACTCGGTAGACATTGCCGCATACCAATTCGGATCTGGAATTGCATCTTTGATTGATAATGGTTTTATTATTGGAACTAAAGGTTGTAGAGTAGCAGAGAAAAAGTGTTTAGGTTTGAAAATATTATTTTGAGAATGTGCTGTCATTTTATGAGTGCAGCCAGCTGGTTGAGATGGAATGCATGTTACTGGTAGTTCTGTTGAAGGAGAGGATTCAATTCGTAAAGTATTTGAACTGGTTGCATTCTCTTCTGCAGATCCACCCGATGACTTATCGGAGCAGACTGCACTCTCTTCTGCAGATTTATCAGATAAGGAACGTGTTGTGTGGAAGGAGTTTCAACAGGAGAACTTGGAGATAGAGATATAGGCAAGGATTGTTGTATTGTAATAGTAAACATATTTGGAAACCAAGACATGATAGGTAGTGTAGTAATTGTGGAATTTTGCTGTGAAGATAAAGAAGGGAAAAGAAAAACGTTATCATTAAACTGAGCATGACGGAAAATATACAAACGATCAGTTGGAATATGAAAACATTTATATGCACTGCAAACTATAACTTGTTATATGTATAAAGTCTGAGTCATGGGTATCACAAACATCCAAACGTTTTTAACTTAGGGTAGGTGTTTGACGAAACAGTAACTCCAATGGACTTCTATTATGCGTAGATGGCATACATTAATCAGATAAACAGATGCTTGAAAAGCGTTCGTCCAAAACTGAAAGGGTAAAGAAGCTTGGTACAGTAATTTAATTCCTGTTTCAACAATATGCTGGTGCCTACGTTCTGCTATTCTATTATGCTTAAGTGTACGTGTTGGTTTAAGAAATGATTAATTCCATTATTGTGGAAAAATTGTTTCAATTTGAGGAATTCACAATCACCATTATCATAAACATTAATCATTTTTGTTTGAAATTAATTTCCACCAATAGCCTTAAACTGAATGAATGTATCAGCAACATCTTATTTAAACGTAAGTGGGTAAAATCATATATGTTTTGTAAAGTGGTCAATAAAAATTACTAGTATCGAAATCTATCAATTGATATTTGAGGTGCAGGACTCCATACATCTGAGTATATTAGTTCAAGTAATTTTGTTCTCTGCAAAGTAGAAATTGCAAAAGGTAAACGAAAGCTTTATGATAAAATCATAAATGTTATAATTCTCACAAGCTTCTCTCTGAGACAATAAAATAGAGGCAAAGACAGAGAGGTATCAAATAGGTTATATTTACAGCAAAATTGAGCTGCAAATCACTTCAATTTATTGAATACCAAATCACAAATAAATACATATAAAAGTGAATTGAATGCCTACACTCTAAGCACTACAACAACAACCTAACACGTCTCTTACAAATTAGAAACATAATCTCTTATTTTCCAAGACTTGGACTTCTAGAAAAACTACCAATTGACTAAGTGAAAAAAACAACGTGGACATTCAAAGAAATAAATATAATAGCTTCTTCATTATTCTTTAACACTTCCCTATGATGCAAAAATCAACAACTCCTAACATATTCTTCAAGTACTCAAACAGTGCTAAAGAAAGTGTCTTCGTAAATAAGTTTACTAGTTGCTCATTAGTGTTACAGTAGGCCACCTTTAAACTCCCTTTAGCCACTAATTCTCTTATGAAGTGACGTTAAGTTTCAATGTGTCTTGAGCGATTGTGATACACCAGATTCTTTGTCATAGATGTTAGTGTTGTATGCCTTAAAATCATTCGTGTTGTCGATTTTGGGCATATTGTATTGAGTTATAGTAATATGTGTATTGTACACATATTTATTAATAAAGAAATTGTTTCATTCTTGTGTATACGCTACTTTTTCTATCTAATCATATTAGTGATAGAATATACATGTAAATCATTCAAGATAATTGAATTATATATATTATTTTTTACATACGTACTATCAATTGGATATTGATATTGTATAGTAAGTACACTGAATGTCTTCAGTGAATATCATGAGATAATATTAGTGCGAGTGATATGATAGTCATATTATTAAGATATTAGTGT
>JAWDEX010164297.1:0-17565 GCA_035221805.1 Trichilia hirta | reverse complement strand
TAAGGAGAGAGATTTTTTTTTTTTCAATTTTTCTTCCTCATCTTTCTTAAGTAAAAAAAATAAGATGTACATATATATATTTTCTTGATTTTGTATTTAATAAATTTAATATTTATGCAATAAATATTATTTAATTAATAATTAAACTTAATATTTATTCAAAATATTATTTACTTAACTATTAAGCAAAATACAAGATGAATATCACTAGGGGTCAATTTGCAAATAACATATTTTACAAAGTTTTTCAAATTAAACTCTTTATTTTATATTTGATCCTTTAATTTTAAAATCATGTTATTAAGTTATTTAATAATTTATATTATCAATAAGTCATATAATTTATATTAAATTACATAAAATATATATTAACAAATATTTGAATATTCGTAAAATATTAATAATTGCCCTAGTTAAACTCTTGTAACAAAATATTTGAGTATATTATTTGATATTTTGAGAGAGTTGATTCAATGACACAAGATTTGTGTAAATAGTTTGTTATATATATTGTCATTTTTTCATAATACTTAAATTAATAAAATTGACCTTTTCATCAAAATTCTTTATGGTTAATGTAAAAATTATAAATCTTCACATTTAGCAGGATTACACTAAAAATTGAACTTTTGTTAATATGAAAAAAATATATATATATATTGTTACTTTTGATAGTACATGAAGTTAATTAGAAAATTTCAGTGGGGTGTAATTAATAATTATGCAAAAAGGTTGAGTAAAAATATTGTCACACTTAACATTGTTTTAGCAACAATAATGAGACCAATGATGCTTAGCTTGCGCTAGGCTTAGGCTTAGGCTTAACATTCAATTGTTTTTTGTGCATATTAAATATAAAAAATAGAGTAAATTCACCCATCTCAATTATAATAATTTTCAATTTCAAAAATATATTTCAAATAAGATGGTATTCATTTATTAAATAATAAAAAGATATAATAAATAATTATAAATTATGTTATATAGTAAATACTTTCCATTTTATTTGTCACATTATTTATCATTATAGACCAACCAAAATAAAGATAAAATAACAAATATAGAATAAAAGAAAAAAAAGTTTAAAAAAACTTGGCAATATATGAAATTGGATTACTGTTTAATAAGAATGGAATTAACAAACACATACATTATTTTACTAGAAATTAAAATATTTTATATGAATATATTAGTAATATTAAAAATATAAATTAATATTTAACTGAAATAGTATAGTTAAATTATTATCACATAATTTATTATAATAATAATATAACTTTGCCATACATAAAACTTTGTATGACTAGAAATACTCATGAATGCATACCCAAACAAAATTCGTATTAAAAATAAAAATTATATACAAGTGTCCACGTTAATGTTTATGCCTTTATGATATTACAGGCCCAGCCCAATATATATCAATTGGATATTCATTCGACTCTAGGAACCAATCATGAGATTTGGGCCCAAAAGCGAGAAAAATACATTTTACGTTCCATTCGATTTGGACGGCTATTAAATTGCACTCTAACCTAAAAAATATATCGTTTTTTTTTTTTAATTTTTATGATATAATAGTTTTAAAATTTTTATTTTATACTTTTACTGAATATCTAAAAAATATAGATATATTTGTCTGAAATGTGAATATAAATATTAAATTACTTATTTTTAAAATAAAAAATACCCGAAAATTAATACATTCATCTTTATATTCTTATAATTTTATATATTAAATAAATAAATAATAAAATCTTAAATTTTATTATAGTTACTTATATTATATAAAAATAAATATATATTTTTTTAATTTATAAGCTAACATAATTTACTAGCTTTTTATATCAAAACTTTTAAGCTATGCAATTTTTTAATAAAATATTTTATATGCTTTGAAAATTAAAAAAAGAAAAAAGTGATATGTTTTTATATGGGCAAAGATATAAATAAATTAAGTAAGAATATTTTTGTAAATATACTTTATAAAGATTTTTAAACTATTAATATTCACTTAAAAAGTAAAAGAATTACTTTTTTATTAAGTAAAAAATGATCCTAAAAAATCAATTAAGTTAAACAAGTAAACAAACTTAATTAATAGAAAATTTTAGACAATTAAACATTAACATAAACAAATAATAGCTTTTAAGTATTAAAATAATAAAAAATTATTTAATATTGTGTTGATTCTATTATAATATTGCATAATTTCATATTAATATTTAATACTTAAAATTTTATTTCAAAATAACTTAACTCTTAAGCTACCATCCATCGCCACAATATTAAATGATCCTTAAAATTTACAGCTCACTTTAATTAGTTTATCGTTGTACGGATATGACAAGTTTTGATTAGTCTATTTAAGGAATAAGCCGATGTATAAAATTTATTGTAAACTATCGTGGATGGAGCCCAGAAAAGGGAGGTGCTGCTCGCGGAGTTTGAAATTGCTTTGGCCAATTATTAAAAATATCTTAAATAAATTTATTTTCTTTAAAAATATTATTCATCTCAAATAATTTTATTTAACTTTTAAAAATTTATTTGTGATGATGAAGTTTTGATAAATTTATATGAATCAGTCATATGACTAACAAAGAGAAAAATACATTTTCCTTTCATTCGAATTTGGATGGCTATTAATTGCACACTCTTACCTAAAATATATGTTGTTTTTTTTATTTTTTATTTTTATGTTTTAATAATTTAAAAATTTTTTATTATACATGTAAGTATTAAATAATCTTAATATTATAGTGATTCTATTATAATTTAAAAATAAAAATAAAAAAGACTCTCTACTAATGTATTCGCATAGCAAAGTTGCAAGAAAATATTTTATAATTTTATAATTTTTTTAAAATATATTAAATTAAAAGGAATTTCTATTGACATATTCGTATAAATATAACTATTTATATATTTTGTGAATGTAAATACTATTTTTAATATTATTATTTGTAACAAATACATATACGAATACAATTATAAAACTGTGTTATCATGCCTGTTGTCACATATTCTTTTTCTTAGATGTGGCAAGAATGCATAATGGCACCAAGCCAGCTAACTTTACGCAGTGTAAAGAAGTTTATTATGATAACACGCTACTTAAATGCAAGCATATATAATATGATAATTAATGCAACATACTTGTAATAAAGAGGTACCAAATTCAATACTTTTTATTAATAATAATAATAAAGCATTTATAAATGATTGCCTGTAGGCTATACAATTACCAATTAATACAACATAAATTAATACACGACGGATATAAATATAATGAACCTACAAGCACTCCTATACATTAACTCTAAATGTACAGGTTTAACCGAGTGACTAAAGCACTTCCACTCTCCTAGAGTGTTGGTGACACAATCTGTCGAGTCACCGAGTTCTCGCCCATAAGAGACATGAGCCCTTATGTAACGCTTCATCCTATAAGCTTCGCTTGCATTGCACTTTTTTACTCTTGCTCAAGTCATTACTCACATCTATGAGCCAATGCTTGTACACCATGTGTGACATGGCACCCACACCTCTCGCACGATAGCGATATGTGCACACTTTTTTCACTTGTGTGCTCATATAATTAGCGTTGCACAGTATCCTTTCTTGTGCGGGGGCAATAGGTGTAATGTCTCATGCATTTTGCATGCAGTTTGCTACATGTGCCCATTAAATGTGTTGCGCTCCTTTGCACAGATGCTTGCTTGTTTCTTACCTGCACCTTTGTTGCATGTTCCCCATAACTTACAATTTCACCTTACTTCCTACTTATATGCACCTGTGCATATGCCCATATTCGCTCAGCCCAATACAAGATGTTAAATTAAGCCTAAGCAAGCATGGCTAATTCAAGACTATGACAAACCATCCCCACCAAATGAGCCCGATGTCCTTGTCGACTGTGAGTCTAGGTCGGCCTTTCCTTTCTTCTCAAATTACTATAGTGTAGCTTTTTTCTCCCAGCTAGCTTTCATTTCACTCCCGCCTTTCACTGAACTAGATACTCCATTCTTCGCTTTTTCTTACTCTGCCCCAATACTCAATGACTAAGAATTTTCTCTATTTTTTTGTTAAATTATTTTTGAATAACTGATAGAGCCCACTTAACTTGTTGGCATTTTAAATCTGTCAAGTATTCGTGGTAAGGTTTGAGAAAGCTGACATGGATTATAGAATAGATCTTCAGTCTTTCTGGCAACTGTAGTCTATAAGCTACCCTACCTACCCTCTTCATTACTTTCAACGAACTATCATACTTTGGCACTAATTTTTGATGCACTGTCTTGCTACTAATCTTCTTTTATATCTGCAATATTAATTTTAACAAGACTTTGTCCCTCTCATTAAACTCTAGTGGTCTTCGACCAGTATTTACATACTTTTTCATCTATCGCGAAGTCTTTCCCAAGCTATTGTCATCTTTAGCAATTTTTGCTTGTCTCGAGCGAACTTATATACGACGGGACACTCCCCTCTAGTGCACTACTTCACCACCTTTTACAAAATTAATGACTATTGTCTTAAGACAATCTTAGTTAACCTCATCCTTATTAATGATACCTTATGGATGTTATAGCAAAATTGTACTGAATCTAGCAAGTCCACCTAATTTTTCTGGGTTATAGTCATATAGTGTCTTAAGTATTTCTCCAATAGTGCATTCACTATTTTAGTTTATTCATCAGTCTACAGGTGATTGGCGACAAAAAATTTCAACTCTGAACCTATCAAGTTAAAAAGTATTGTCCAAATCTGCCTGTGAATCTCGCATCACGATCACTGTAATGTCCTTGGATATTTTGAAATATTTCGCCACATACTTGTAAAACAACTTCGCTGTCTTATCTGTTGAGCAAGTATCTAGTGCCGCTATGAATACCGCATACTTAAAAAATTAATCCACTACTACTAGAATCAATTTCAAATCATCTGCCGTCATCATCATCATGATGAAGTCCATTGATATCGATTGCCATCAATTTTTTGGTGTTAGTAGAGGTTGTAAAAGACTTGGCATTTTTCTTCTCTAAGTCTTGTCCAATTGGCACACCAGATAAGTCTTGACATACACCTGTATATCCTCTTTTTTTATGAGCCAATAATATGAGTGTTCCAATAACGACATCATCTGCTTGAATCTTGGATGTCCACCCTGCTGAGGGTCATCTGTCTCCATCAACAATGCCTTTCGTATATTTTCACTCACAAGAATATATAATCTTTTACTGCATGCATAAACTAAGTCATTTTTGATCCAATATCTCTGCACTAGCCCTTGTTTAATTCTTTCATGGAATTTTTGATATTCAGTATCTGCGTCTACTTGGTCTCAAAGTTTATCAATGAAGTCTAAAACTGTTATTGTCAAAGTGGCCATATACGCCTTAACACCCTTACGACTAAGAGCATCTGCTACCCAATTTTGCCTTTCAGGCCTATGTATTTGTTTAAGATATGTCCTAAAACTAATCATATTATATTGTTCAGGGCATCACTTTATTATATATATAAACTTGTGATAAGTTATAAATTTGTTTATAATTAATAAAATGATATTTTATTTATATTATTTTGCATTTATTCAGTTGCTAATTATTTTTATAATTTAATTATCAATGCAAAATGAGATATTGTAATGTATTAGGTATTAAGACTTTATCTATAATGAGTTGTAGATATAAGTATAGAGTCTATGATTTAAATATATTTGAATAAGTTTTTAATTGAAGTCATGTTATTAGGGACTATGACATTGCATAGCTGATATATTTTATTACTATCAATGATTAGTATTGAATACTAATAATTAGATGACGAGTCTTATGTCACAAGAGTATAAACATGAGTATTACGTTAGTGAACATATTACTAAACATAACCAAATGCAATAAATCACATGAGTGGTTAACTACAGTTAATAATGTGTTGCACACTCGTACTAGTGTATTACTAGTTATTTAACATGAGATATCATAGCTACTTTTTACACTGAGGCACATCATTTACTTGTGTATATCGTATCGAGCTAGCCACGTCTGGTAAAAGAAGCTTGTTGATAATATGTTCTTATTATATGAGGATAGGTGATGATCAAGATAAAATCTGCTAGCTTAGATATTTAAGTTTAAGATTTTAAATAGAGGTGTCATACACGAGAGTTAAAACTCTGGTCAGAGTATGCCTATTTAAAAGTGAGTTTTGCAAATAAGCGAATTCTGTATATGATATGAATCTTTGATCTTATAATTAAGTTAGTAATTTGACAATTTTATGACCTACATTTAAACGGGAGTTAACAGTAAAGGAATTTTACTACATAAATGTATGACTTGATGGGCTGATTTGAAATCTTCATTCATCGTATCTAGAAGTTATGATATCTTGCTAGAGGTTACTCATAATTATTGAAAACTTCGAGTACAATGTATTGTATCGAAGTAATACAAAAAATTCATATATTTTTATGTTTAATTTATGGTAAACCCAAGGGATCATACACAATAGCTAATAGTAGTTGTTAATGATTATAACATTTTTGTAATGATGAAAATGAATATGATCTAATATAATGATCAAATTGTAGTATTAGTTTTTTAAAGTAAAGTATAAATTTCTTGACAATAATGCGCTAGTACTCGTACGTTTGAGAAATACTACAATAACTTTAAAATATTATACATATGATTTATTAATATACGAAAACTTAAAAAATATATTTACATCTCAAAAATTTAATAAATAAATTTATTTATTTATTATTAATTAAAAAATTATTATTTAATTAAAATAAATCCTTAAATAATAAATAACATAATATGATTTTGTCAGATATCAAATTTTTCTTAAATTTTAATTAACCAAATGTATGGTTAAGATTTTCTTTAATTTGATTAAAGAGTTAAAGAACAAATATAATTAAATATATAAATATATTTAAATATATGTATATTTGATGTATATATATATAAGTCAAAATTTGAATTAGTCAAATTTTAATATTTGTATTAATATATATATTTATATTATAATTGTTATGATATATGTACATATATTTTGGTATCTCTCTTTCTTTATTAATTAATTAATTAATATACAAATATATAGATTAATTAATTAATTAATTATAGCATATGTTTTAATTGTCCATTAATGATGATTAATGGAAATTTAATAATTTTTGAAATCCTAGCCTATTGTATAACACCATGTGTAAAGCTTACTTTTCCATCATTTTTGTTTATTTATTAAACTAAAATCAACCAATTATGTTGCTTAGAAGTGCTTTACACGTGGGAATCATTTGGATGAAATTGAAATTGAATTGATTTGAATCAATTCATCTTCTTCCTAAGGTATGCTACGGTGGAAACAAAAAGGCAAGGAAACAAAGCTTTTTTCAACCTTTTTTCATAGAAAAGGAAAGAAAAAGAAAAAGAGAAAAAGGGAAGAAAGGATAGGAAAATTGTTTTCATAGTTTCTTCTCTTCCTTATAAATATTTAATTGTTTTTTAAGGATAAAAAACAAAAACCAAAAGCTTGGTGAAGCTTTATGTAAGTTAGGTTTTCATAACTACCTCTTAGAACCATTAACATTTAATTGTTGTGTGCAAGCTTTAGATGTAAGTGGGAGACCATTTGTTGCTTTTCGAGGAAAGCCTACAAGGTAAATTTGTTGCCTTAATCGATTAAATTATTTAATCATATGAAAAAAATTTGAAAAAGCATGCATAACTTACCATTGTATGACAAGTATGATCTTAGGATGTTCAAGCATGTTCTAGCAACTTTCACTTGTAACTAGTCTAACAAATCATCAATTCAAGGTAAGAAATACTTATTCTTTATAATGACCTAATTTAATCATTGATAATCAATACAAAATCTTAAAGTACCATTCTTCTTTTTAACAAATAATACCCGAGCATCCCATGGTGAAATACTAGGGTGGATGAAATCTTTATCTAATAATTCCTATAGTTGGCTCTTTAATTCCTTTAGTTTCACAAATGCTATTTTATAAGGTACTATAGAAATGTATCGAGTGCTAGCTCAGTACCAAACTCAGCCTCTCTCTCATAAAGTAACCCAAGCAAATCTTCAAATCCTCTGGAAACATATCTCAAAACTTTGAGACTATAAGAATATTCTCCAAACACATCTTTGTTTGACCTTCCTTAATCATATAAGCTAAGAAACATTCACATACCCTTTTATAGTAATTTTATGGCTCTAATTGCCTTGATCACTCTTTGTTTTATCATATTACTTTTCCCAGAAAAATAAAATTCTGGTTGGCTTAGAATGTTAAACACTACTTACTTAGTAAAGCAGTCAACTACTATGTGATAAGAAGCTAACTAATCCATCCCTAAAATTACATCAAAGTTATACTTCTTTAAGGGTAATAAGTATACAATAAATTTTCTATCCTTAACATTAACCTCACAAGCTTTGTAAACATGTTTTATCACTATATTTTCATCTATAGGGGTAGAAGCTGACATAATATAATTTAATGGCTCAGTAAGTTTATTAAAATAACATTCAAATTTGAATGACACAAAAGAATAGGTAACATTAGGGTTAAACAGAACTCTAGCTTCTCTATTGAAAAGGATCAATATACTTTAAGACACTTTGTTTAATGCTTGTGCATCCTACTTGTTGAAAGCACACACGTGTCTCTGTACCTTTTGCTTCTTATTTTGATTTTCATTCCCACTAGCATTAGGGCTCATCTACTTACTTCGACAATCTTGAATTTTATGCCTCTATTTTTTACATTCAAAGTAAGCTTTTAACTTTAGATAGCAAACCTCAAAATCAAATTTTCTATAATGTTTATATAGAATGATTATCCTTTTCATTGCTTGCTTGTTATTGCCCATTTTGGTTTGATAATTAGACCCTACTTGACCAAACCCTCGTTGAACTTTACTACCTTTAGTATTCTATCGAGTTGGAGGCTACTACATATTACTCTTATTTTCTTTCAACTCTTTGCTACTATTCTTCTTATTACCTAGTCTTGAGCCTTTTGTGCATCAATTAAATCCTTTTTTGTAATAATTACTCGATTTAACGATGCTCATACTCTAGCAACTTAAGTATAGAATACTATGTTTTATGGTTAGTCTTAATTTTTTCAAGAATCGTTTATGTTTGTTTTGTTTATTTGTGACTAGCATCATAGCAAATTGAGACAAAGTTGTGAATTCTTCTTTATACTCTACTACCGATTTTATTTCTTATACCAGCTCAATGAATTCTACCTCTATATTGTCTTAAACTCATTGTGGGAAATATTTCTCTAAAAGGGCATCCTCAAACAAACTTCATGTAATTGGTCTTCCTCCCAATCACATTCTTAACATTCTTTCTCTTGAATTCCACTAGTGATCTGCTTCTCTTTGTACAACAAATAAGGCAAAGCTCACTTACTATACCTTACTATACACAATAGCCATAAATATCTTCTTCATCTATTTTGTCCATGCCTTAGCTACTATTGGATCAATACTCCTCCTGAACATTAGTGGATCTAACCTTCTTAATTTCTCTAAGGTTATGGCCATACTATTATGCTCATCGGTATTCTGTTTGTTTCCATTTCATCACTTTTTAGAGCACCACTACTTCGAGCAATGCCCTAAATTAACTTATTTTGCTGTTCCATCACCCCGATCATCATATTTAAAATAGGATTTTCATCCTTTACTTTATTTACGTCTTGAGGGGCCCTCAAACTTGATGCATTAACTTTTTATTTTGCTTTACGAGGTATTTTTCTCTATTGAAATAAATATATATTAGGTATATAGCACATGTTCGTATGCAAGGTTGTAAGAATGAAACTTATTCCTCTTTATTATTAAAAAAAAAATTTTGGGATATATTTGAAAATGCCCATTTCTAATTTTTAAACATCTGTTCTTGAATAGGAACACTTTCCTATCAGAGTGGCGCAGTGGAAGCATAGTGGGTCTATAACCCACTAGTCTCAAGATCAAAACCTCGCTCTAATACCACCTTTGCAATAAACTTCTCCAAACCCTCATTAAACTATAACATATATAAAAATTTAACACAACATATCAAAGTTTATTTACAATACCCACAAATCATTAATTATAATAGCATTTCTTACAAACACTATTAGCCATACTATTTATACTATTAAAATCTCGCTCTCATTAAACTAATATCACAAAACATATATAAATATACAAAATAAAATTCATCATTGCCATTAAGTTCTTCCTAACTTCAAAACCATATCCATTGAAAAAGTAATTTATTAATAAAGAGTGAGTTTTATACTCAATAAGTAGATCATACAAGTTTCTCAAGGCCAATATGGCTCTAAATTGTTTATTTTCACATCAAATCAAAGTAGATATGCTCAAATAAATTCAAAAAAAACTTTTATTAATATAAAAATTTATTAACACGTCAAACATTTTTAAAATGATTCATTTAAGTAATGTCAATTGAACCTATAATGCCCCAAATCAGAATGTAATTATGTATCTCATTTATTACAATTATTATTTAAAATTGAATATAATAAAAACATGCATAGCATATTAAACAGAATCATGCATAAAACACACAAGGGAAATAGGCAATTGTTAAGAAAAGGATTAAATTAATTATGATAGGAAAGTTTTCTTATTTAAGAACGGATGTTTTTGAAATTGGAAATGGGTATTTAAGAGATATTTCAAATTTATTTTTTTTGGAATAATAAAGAGGAATAAGTTTTATTCTTACAACCTTGGATACTAACGTTTGTTATATACCTATTATATATTTATTTCAACAGAGAAAATGCCTCGTAGAGCAAAATCAAAAGTTAACGCATTAAGTTCGAGGGCTTCTCAAGATGTAAATAAAGTAGGAGATCCTACAAGTAATGTTAAGGATGAAAATCCTATTTTAAATATGATGATAAGGATGATAGAATAGCAAGATAAGTTGATTAAGAGCATTAATTGGAGTAGTGGTGCTTTAAAAACTGATAAAAGTGGAATAGACAAAATATCGATAAGCATAATAGTAGGGCAATAAACTTAGGGCAATTTAAAAGGTTGGATGCACTAATGTTCAAGGAGAGAACAAATCTAATGGTAGCTGAGGTATTGATAAAATAGATTGAGAAGATATTTGTGGCTATTAGATGCAGTAAGGAATAGAAAGTGATTTTTGCCTCATTCGTGTTATAAGAAGAAGTAGATCACTGGTGGGATTCAAGGGCAAAAATGTTGAGAATGTGACTAGGAGGAAGATCGATTACATAAAGTTTATTTGAGGATGCCTTTTTAAAGAAATATTTTTTGTAATGAGTTTAACAATATGGAGGTAAAATTTATCAGGCTAGTACAAGAAACAAAATTGATAGTAAAGTATGAAGAAGAATTCATAGCTTTGTTTTGATTTTCTACGATGTTAGTTACATATGAACAAAACAAATATAGATGATTCCTAAAAGGATTAATACTAGCCATCAAGTCACGGTTGTCTATACTTAAGTTGTTAGAGTATAAAAAATTGGTAGATCGAGCAATTATTATAAAAAAGGATTTAATTGATGTACAAAAGGTTCTAGAGTAGTGTAATAATAAGAATAATAGCAAAGAACAAAAAACAAATAAGAGTAATATGCAACAGCCTTTAACTCGATAGTTACATAAAGATAGCCAAGTTTAATGAGGGTTTGATCAAGTAAAGTCTAATTATCAAACAAATATGGGTAATAACAAGCAAGCAGCGCAGAGGATGACCATTTTATATGAACATTGCGAAAAATTTCATTTAGGGTTTACTATTAAAAGTTAGGAGTTTGCTTTAGATGTAGGAAATAGGGCCATACAATTAAAGATTGTCTAAGTTGACAGATGGGTACTAATTCTAGCGAGAAAAAAAATCAAAATAAGAAGCAAAAAGTATAAGGACTCTTGTACGCTCTTGACAAGCAGGATGTGTTTACAAAATAATGTATGTGTGAAAATTAACTGCAAGTATATAGTGTCAAGTTATAGTTCTATAATAAGTTGGGTATCGTATCTGTTAGGAAATAAATAAAATCTTATTGATGTCTACAAGTGAACTAACTGTAAATTTTTTTTATGCACCAAAAACTAAAGAGAATTAAGCTAACAGAATTAATCTAAATCTAAGATAAAAACATAGAAGTAATCTAGCACAACTATAAAAAATAAAAAATAATAAAATTAAATTCATCAATTGTAATTACCTCATTCTGAATGTCAATTTAGCCCTATCTACAATTCGAGTTATAAAGGTTAAATCTATGTATCCAACTAATCCTTCGAAGGATAAGCTAATTTTACTTTAATAGCATAAACACTATATCCCTATAGTTATTTAGCTAATGAAGTGTATTAGTAGCTATTACATTCAATTGGCCTTTTAACATTTTAAAAGTTTCTTAACTCATTAATATCTTAGTTGCATTAATCCAGATCTATTTAAAAACTCACTCTTTTAAGTGTAATCTTAAGTTTACAATCATCTAAATTGTGGCCAGTAATCTAAAAGCATTAAAATCAAACAAATGCAAATAACTCAAGCTATTCATTAAATCACAAATAATCAATATTCAAAATGAATAACACAGTGACTTCATCAATCCTTTAGATTAATCAACTTAGCTTGACACATTAAGCATAAACATACCATTCAAATTCAAAGAAATCATGTTTATATAGCAAAGGAATTTGAATTTTACAAGAAGGCACTCTTAGGTTCCTTATATTCTTCCACTTCCCTTGAATTTTCTACTTTAATCTTATATATTCAAACTTGAAATTAGCTTCTAATGGTCAACACTCTACTTCTTTTGTTATAGAAAGTATTCCTCTTTTTATGATTTTCAAACCCTAGGTTTAAATTAGGAAAGAATCCATCCAAGATACAAAATAAGGCATGACTTGGGCATGGACTGGTGCTAAAACACCATTATTCTCACTATAGTATCAAGTATTCTATTTTTAGGCATTATTTAGGCACTGTAGTGGGTACTGTGCTTGTCGTAGCTCTAGTTGTTCTAATTTTCACATACTATTTACTGCATTCTGGCCTAATTTTGATAGCCTTAATGTCTTTAATTTCTTTGAATGTCTTCATGAAAGTTTTAGAATTTTTTATTGGCTTTCTAATGCCACTAAAATCACTTTATTCTAATGTTTATGCTTAAAGTTATAGCCTAGTCATTATAAAGTACACAAAATGGTCCCTATATACTCCTTTGCCACAAATTGGGGAATTAAGCCTTAAATCACAAAAAATAATAAATAACTATTAAGTTAATACTAAAATACTCAAAAATAAATAAAATATAATTCCATAAACCTTACTAAATTTTAACTAATCAAATTTCCCCAAACTTAGATTTTACTAGCCTGAGTAGAACTAACGTAAAAGAAAACAAAAACTACTAACTAATTCACTTTTGTACGACTCATAGTTATATTTTGCATATGCAACAAGACTTTTAAATCTCTAGGATACTCCTAGTAGATGAGTGAAGTCTTATGAGAGTTTTCAGAGGATTTACCTATAAAATCCATGTTTTAAACTAATCACACACATCATGCACATGCATATGCACAATTCAACACACAATCATTAATAATAAATTAAAAGCATGCACTAAAATCAATCATAAAATTATAATTTTAATGCACATTATTGATAAAAATAATATATTATGACTTCACACATTGACACTAAACTCAAAGACTCGAAAAGCATCTATAATTCATTAAAATTGTATCAATATTTTTTTTTTTATGAAATACATGTCTTCCGAGAACTTAATAAATCGAAAGCTAATCTCTCTTTTCACTTCATCCATACTCATAATTATTACTTTATAAACATTTGATAGACATAAATAACTCGAGCTTAAATATTTCCAAGTCATTTATTCCCTTACTTAAGTTTTAAATAGCCTTTTTACTCCAGTGTTTGACATTTATGGTGTCAACCTCTAATTGCCTAGCATGTTAGATACTTTGGTTGCTTTGTATACTCTTATTTTATACACGAGTTATCGACATTTATGGTGCCACCTTTCAATTACTGAGATCCCCAAAACATTGGAATAGTTTTATTTCTTAGCTTTTCTACTTTTTTTTTTGCTTACAAGTTTAGTGCCTATACAATTTATTCAAAGAAAACATTCATAAGTAAGGGTTTTATAATTAGTTTGATCAAATTCTTAATTCATTAAAGGTCTTCTACTCATGCATATAAACATTTTCTTTTCAAACCATTAACACAAGTCTACTTTACATTTCACCCATCTCATCTAAGTCTAACATTTATGCACAGATTTATAATTTAGTTACCCTATCAATAGTTCTCATCAACATGCATGTACACACATTTATACATGCATTCAGACACATATTTATTCACTTATGTAGCTACCTAGCTTATATATGCGTCTACCAATATCACCTCATACTTAAATTAACTAATAAACTAGCTCTAATCCAGACTTACCCCCCTAAACTTAAATAGAGCTTTGTCCTTAATGCTCTAAACAAAATTAAAATGCACTAAAGAAGAAAAAGAAGATCATACTTAGAAGCAAGAGATAGTCTTATCTCCTATTCAGAGTCTTGGTTATTGGCATCATTCCATGTGAAGGAGGATTGTTGATTGGCTAAAGTCTATAGATAATGCATGTGTGGAGGATGTGGATCTATATATGCTGCCCTAAACATGTTAATACCAGATTGATTTCCTATATAAAGTAGCATATTCTCTAAAGAATGAACACAACTATATAAAAATTATTATCTAATTTTTAAATCCTTAGTATCTTGACTGTTATGATTAAACACAATCTCTCGGTCAACTATTTTATCCTTGCGTTTGCATAAATCATTGTAGGTGATGAATGGCCCTTAAAATGTCCTTCTAATTAAATGATTGAGAGAGAAAGAAAGTGGGTATAAAGAATGGTGGATATGGGAAATTATTGACATGTATGAAGTAAAAGTGAAGGAGAATGAAAAACAAAGATAAAAAAGATGAGAATGTTGCAAGAATTTCTTAAGATTTTTTTAATGGCCAAATAGTGTATGTGTGATTTAGAAAAGAACACTAGGGTTAGGGTTTTGTGTTTACAAAGAGAGAAAATTGCTTGGGAAGAATAGAATAATTTAAAAAAAGGAAATAAGTACAAGGGGAAGGGGGGAGGGGGGGAATCACTTGGCGTTGCAATGTGAGACATTCTTTCTCACACCTATGTTCCTCATTGTAACCTATATAGTTTACACTATAGTGCAAGGCCCTCAACCTCGGGTGCATTTCCTACCTCGTGTCCCATTTGTGAGCCTTATTTTATCCCTATCATAATGTATACCCCAATATTGATGTTATTAGGCATCTGAAACTTATCAAACACACAAACGTACAATTTTACAAATAGAATAAAATAAATTGAGCAAGAAACTAAAAAAATTGTATAGACCAATTGAAATTCAATATAAACATAATTAGCTATTAAATTAACTAAAAGACAAAAAAAAAATCTTCAAGTTACCTCTTGAGGCTAAGTTTAACGCCTTTAACTAGACAGATCTTTGTGTATTTAAGTAGGCTGGCTGAATGTGATCTAAGAGATCAATTGCTCTTTATTTCCATAATAATGCTCCTTTGGCCATTTACTTAAAATGTCCATCCATCATCCCCCTTAACACTATTGTTCCATTTGTAAAACTTTATCAATCTCAAAAAATCTCAACCATCAAGAGCAAAGTATTTTAGGAAAAAGCCTTAACCTAAAATTGAATAATAATACTTATTGTCTAGGTGAAAATTCTTGGATGTTATCATGTTAGCGTACCACCTCTTTGTTCGATCTTTGAAAATCTTTACATTCTAACATACATCTTTTTGCAACTCCTCTAGTTCATTTAATTTAACAATTGCTTTTCACTAACTACTTGTAGATCAAAATTTATCCATTTGATTGCCTAATAAACCTAATATTCTGACTCTACTGGTAAGTAACAGGCCTTACCAAATACCATTCGAAATGGTGAAATTTCTATAGAATTTTTAAATGCTATTCTGTATGCCTAAAGTGCTTTATCGAGCTTTAATGCCTAATTCTTATGACTTGTGTTCACTGATTTTTTTAAAAATTTGCTTGATCTCCTAATTTGAGAATTCAACTTGGCCATTACTTTGTGGGTGATAAGTAGATATTACCTTGTGCTTAACTCCATACTTTACCAGTAGATCTTTTAGGAGGCTATTGCATAAATATGAACCTTTATCACTTACGATGGCTCATAGTGTACCATTTGAGCATTATTTGTCACTATTGATATAGCCTTAAACCATTTACTCATATAATCCATAGCTAACAAAATATACATGTTTACCTGAGATGGTGGGAAATACCCCATGAAATTAATTTCCCATAAATTAAAAATTTTGACCTTAATCATGTTGGTTAAAGCAATTTCATGTCTCTTAGAAATATTTCCAACAGGTGGCACCTGTCACAAGTCTTTACAAAAGTGTATGCATCTTTAAATAATGCTGGCTAGCAAAATCCTGATTGTAAAACTTTTTTTGCTGTTCTTGTTGGTCTCAGATGGCCACCATAAGGTGATGAATGGCAATGTTGCAATATGTTGGCTACTTCTTTATGGGGAATGAACTACCTAATAATTAAGTTTGGTCCTTGCTTAAAAAGCAAAGGGTTATCCTAAAAATATGACTTGATATCATGCAATAACTTGCGCTTTTGATGAAATGATAAATTTAGAGGCATTACTTCACAAGATAGATAGTTAACAATATCAGCATACCATGACATATTCTTTTCAACCTTAAATAGTTGCTCATTTGGAAAAGTTTCTCTAACTTCTGGCTGCTTGGTGGTTTTATTGGATTCTAATTATGACAAATGGTTTGCCACCACATTGTCTTTGCCCTTTTTATCTTTTATTTTAATATCAAATTCCTGTAAAAGTAAAATCCAGCGAATCAATTTTGGTTTGGCATCTTTCTTTGTAAACAAGTAGTAGAGTGCTACATGGTCTGTATATACCACCATTTTAGAGCCAACGATATAAGCCTAAAATTTATCTAGAGTGAATACCACAGCCAAAAGCTTTTTTTTCGATGGTGGTGTAGTTCCTCTGTGTATCATCTAAGGTACAACTTGCATAATAGATTGCTCTAAATCCATTATCTCTTTGTTGGCCTAGAATTGCTCCAATAGCATAGTTGCTTGCATCATATATGATCTCAAATTCTTGATTCCAATCTAGTGTGACAATAATTAGAGATGAGACTAGTCTTTCTTTGATCACATTGAATGCTTATGCATTACTCATCACACACAAATTCTACATCTTTTTCCAGTAACTGGCATAAAGGTCTTACGATCTTTCAAAAGTCTTTGATAAATCGACGGTAAAATCCTGCATGTCTTAAGAAATTTCAAATGCCCTTAATATTTTTAGGCGGAGGTAGCTTCTTGATAGCTACTAC
>JAWDEX010164286.1:0-17566 GCA_035221805.1 Trichilia hirta | reverse complement strand
TTAATAAACGTATTTGGCAAAGTTGGGGTCAATCTGAGAAAAAGCATGTAGTTCAACAGACTGTCTCTTCTTCTAGCCACCTAAAAGTAAAAACAACAACAGTTATTCCAATTTGTGGATTGATATCAGTAAAAATTACTTTTGAATTTAGATTCACCTGGGCTTGGAAGAAATGCAGCTTGTCAGGCCAAAGAGAGAAGACAAGGGGTCGCCCAATCAGTTTTGACAAGAAAAAGCAAGATGAAGCACCAGCAGTGGCATTGAACACAACAAGGGCTACACCTTTGATAACACCAAAAAGGGCACCAGCAAGCAGGGACATAAAAACAGTCCCTGGAATCATGAATGTTTGCATGAAAATATAGACCATACAGTATCCCACAAGAACCTGTACAGTATAATCACTTGTGTAGTTCTCAATGTGATTTCTGCACACAGCATTCCACAAAATAAAGTCAAACATATAACAAGACAATTTTTCATACAAAAAGTAAATTTTGTAGCAATCTTAACAATGCAAATAAATCAAGGCCAAGAAAGCATCTTGTAAGATATGCTATATCACATTAATCAGCAGTCATGAATTGGATATTTCCCAGGAGCTCATTACTTTTACAGAATTAGGATAAAATGACTTGCAAATCTTTGTGGATTAGTCATGCGATTGAGTTCTGCAATCCTTTTCGTTAATGAAACCAAAACTAGTTCCACTAACTCTCCAATATAATTAAGAAAAGAGTGAGGAGCTGAATATACAGTTCCCAAATTACACAAGCTGTGTCAGCTGACAGTCGTTCTCCAATGAATAAAAAGGCTATAGAACCCAAAAACCGAAACAGCAATTTTCCATAACGGAAGCATCTCCACCACCCTCATTGACAGCATGTAAATCATTATAAAGCCTTATTAACCTAGGTTAGATTTCCAGTCATTAACTATGCTTCCTATATAATGGAAAATAATGTTTCAAGCAGACAAAGGAATCAGTTTTGGTTCCATCATCTCTTTCCTGAACAATTGTTCAACAATTTGCATGCCAACTAAGTTAACTAAAAGCACACGAATATTAACTTCAGAATTTTTGAGCAATATGGATGTACTCACAAATGGTGTTGCACAATGTTCCCTTAAAGTTATGATGCCCCGGGAAAACTTAATTCATCTGAGTCTGTCTCGATTCAGTCAATTTAACCAAAGTATGATACTGAGATATTGCGCTCAATTACTTTGTTAACTACAATTTCTAAGGTTTAACAAATTTAAAAGTAGAAGAGATCTGGCTCAGAACTTTCAGCATGTCAACAAAACAAGTATAACTGCACGCTACTTCAAAGCACATCAGACAAGCAGAAATCACGCTAATGGGATTGTGAAGTTCGAGCACAGAACAATATGACAAGCCATATCCATTATATTATTTGTATCAAATAAAATGATTTCCTAATCCAGTAATCATTAATGTACAAGTATTAGTTTCAATAACGTTCAATTATGATAGATCCTGGAAAAACAATTTCTTTTCAGACTTTAAATCTGAAACTAATCAATCAGGAACCCTTCTCTAGAAATACAATTGTCAAACAAAAGAAAGGCTCTGGTTCTTCTTTATATCACAATGACTTAAAAGAAAATGGAATCAAATCCTAGTATAAGTATCAACCACTAGGGAAAAAAAGTCAGCAACAAAAAAAAAAAAAAAAAAAATTAGCTCATTATTTGGAAGAAACCATATAAACATATTTCAAACACGAACATTTTCCGTGAAGGAAAATAGCTTCTCGGAAAATAATATTTATGCTAGAAAAACGCGTTTCCCCACCTAGAATGAAACCAAATCAGCTCGGCTCCCCCAACAAAAGAAAAAAAAAACACTATTTTCAACTTCTACTCCAAAATGTCACCATTTGTTCCTGAATAAAGCAAGCTATTTTCTCCGGAAGCAAACAAATAATTAGAAACCCTGAAAAGAATTAACAAAAAAGTACCTTAGAATTTGAAGATCTTCAAGGCTATTAGGAAGCTTAAGGAAGCTGTAATCCGATACAGGCATGGTCAGGTAAACCAGAAGCAACCCCAGAACAAAACCCATCATCACCATCGACGCCGTTGCTACCTCCCATACGCTTAACGGAAACTTGTTCCCCTCGTTTCTGCGAATAACAAGTCTTACGTCATCCCCGTTACTCTCTTCTATCCTCTCCATTTCTTCTCTCCCTTCTCTTTTCTTTCTTTCTTTCCTTCGTTCTAGGGAAAGAGAAACAGAAAGATAATCCTCTGAAACGCCTAATTTCCGGCAATCTTTCTTCTCAGTTCCCTTCTAGGTCACTTCTTCTCTTCTTGGTGATGGCGTTTCGACTTTTATCTTCGTTTCCTGTTCTTTCTCTCCTTATCTTATAGGATGAAGAGAGAGACAAAGAATATTCGCTGGCAACACATATTAATTCCGAGAGAAATTGCCATCTGTTTAAAACGTTTCGCTACCCAAAAAATACGAAACGAAAACTCATGATCTTAGTATAAAAAATACTGAAACACAATAAATAACATTTTAGTCCCTAATCTTTAGATAAATGATATATTAGGAAATATGTTTAAATTTTAACATATAAGTCCTTAAATTTAGCTTTTTTATAGTTTCAGTTAGTCCTTGTAGATACTTTTGATACCCTTATTTATTATTTTAGGAAAAATATTTGTGACTAAATTATTAGTACTCGATTATTAAATTTATTCATGTTCACGTTTTTTATGTTATTATATGGGAAATTTTCAAATTAGTCCCATTTTCATCACAAGGCTTGTGATAAAAAATAAGGTATCAAGCGCTATTATCATTATTTTTCTGATTTAATCTGAAGAAATAGTGAACCAATCAAATAAGTCCTATAAATTGTTATAGTAACAGATAATTTAATTAAAATATTTACTAAAATTATGATAAAAAGGATTTTACTTGTTTTAGACAATTTATTATTAGTTAACCAAATTTGACTATATAATAAAACTGATTGTTCGAATTAATGTCTTATTTTTATTTAGTTAAATAAAAATATAATATATTTTTAAAGGCTCATTTTTTTATTCACCAACTCAAATTATTATTTATTTGACCAAAAAAGAGCTTTAAAAAAAACAAAATATTCATACATTTGTCTTTTCAACACCTTTTTTTATTTTTTGTTTTTTATTTTTAAATTTAAATAGAGTAAAATGAAAACAATACTGGGTCAATAATATAAATATTATTATTTTTTATGTATATAATTATGTTTTAATGATAAATTAATAAATAAAATATGTATATAAAGAATTTTAAAACTAAAAAATAAAAATAAAAATAAAAAATTTGTTGCCGGCAGCTCACAGCAAGGAATTATCGCTCCCAATCGCCCATAGTGGGGCAGGGTATATATTCTTGGTGCGGGCGACAGCCTGTGCACATGGAAAGGTAATAACAAATATTTTTCAAATTTTTTTACATACATATTTTTTTAATGAACGAATTTTTATTTATCAAATTATAATTAAATATACAAAAAAAAAAAATTTAATCTATAGCGTTGAATGACTAGTGATTATATTTTGTTTAATTTAAATTTTTTTAATATTAAAACACATAAAAGAAGTGTAGAGAAAAGATTAAAAATAAATGTAAGAAAAAGCAAAATATAATAGAATATATTCAGGTTATTTTGGTATATTTTAGTATTTTTAGTCAAAAAATAAGCATTAAAATGGGAAATAAAAAAATAAATGATCTTATAAAAATGGTCAAAAAGTGAAAATTTCTAATCCATCACGGTTAGCCAATAGGTAATCATGTTATCCATTTAACATAATTTTTTTATATTGTAATATATTTTTTAAAATATTTACACTATAACCTGCTTAACTACTACTAAATTTTATTAAAAACATAACTAAATACTTTAAAAATATAACAAATATAATTAAAATTTTAAAATATAAAATTAAAATAAATTTTTAAATCATAATTAAATCCTATTCATTTAATAATCGTAATATATTTATGTTACTCGTTTAATAATTGTGTTATAGCATACCATCAATTTTATAATTATGTTATATCTGTATCACTTATTTATTTTTACTAAATTCAAATCCACAATTTGGTATCTATTTCATGACAATTATAGGGATTGTATTGAAAATCGTCGCCGCCACTGTCTAAGAACTAATTGAAGATAAATTGACAAATATATAGATTTTTCTTTATATTTTTAAACTATAGGGATAAGTTTGATAATTACTTATAATATTGTATTGGGGTGAAATTTTATCTTATGGATAGCGTCAACGGATGGCGCATTTTCCACGGAGAGAGAGAAAGAGGGAGGGGGGCTTCGTTAATTGATTGGTGGGCTTCTGTTTTGTTTTTATTTATTTATTATTATGCTGTAATTAAGTGCTGCAGCACGTGGGTATAATAATTTAAATAGCTAAATGACACGCCACGTGTGAAATCATTTAATATTAGGTGTTCAATCAAATCATTTTTTCCTAAATATATTTTTCATGTATTATTAAATAATAACACAACACCGTATAATATAATTCAATTGCAAACTTTACTTGCTCCTTAATCACCATATTTGCTCATCATTCTCTCTTATTATTGAAATATTCTTAAACTATTTTAATTATATCAAGCATACAAATTAAGTTAAATAATTTATAAATTCTTTATTACAAATTCACATGAATCACACTCTCACATAATTTATCAATTTAATTTTAAAATATTATAAATTATAGATAAATTATAAATTATGAGTTCAATTTAGTTTAAATTATTAAATATGTTATAGTAAAAAAAAATAGATGAGACACATTATAATTAAAAATAAAAATAAATAAGTATAAGTATAAGTATTAAAATTTTAAAATATTTTTATTTTTAAAAAATAACTCAATAATTTTTTTAATAATTTTTTAATTTTATAGGATTCTAATATTATATTTGAAAAATAATCTAAAAATTTAACAATTTATATAAAAATTATTTTAAATGAATAAATATATAATTTATTAATTTTATTGAGAGATTAATATAATAAATAAATATATAATTTATTAATTTTATTGAAGATTTATATAATAAAAATTGAGAATTTATATGATAAAACTTAATATTCATTATTTTTTTAAATTATAATAAATTATTCATTATAAATATTTTAATAGGATATAAATAATATTTCAGAGATCCATAAAATAATTTTGGCATAAACTAATATTTTCTTTTTCTCCCTTAGAAAAGTAAATTAGCTAGTGACACTAAATTAGCTAGCTAATAAGCTAGTAACACTAACGAATGAGGACAAAATGAAATGATACGTAAGCCACGAGCAGCACGTGATGTGTGTGAACTGACAAAAATAGAGAGGCATTAATTGCAGCTCGTAAATTGAGGCGCGTGCACGTTCCTTGGTATAGCTCTTCTCCACGCCAACCCTTCCAGTTTTGGGATGAATTACCAAAAATACCCTTTTGTCTTTTTTTCTTTGTTCTTACAACCTCGTCCAGATTGGGACAATGAATTATCTTACTCTAACCACTACAATTATTAATTTATTATGGTTACGTTAATAAATTCGTTAACGTTTCTCTTTTGTAACGACAGAGATATTCTACTTCAATTTTTTAAACCAATGCTCGACAAAACATATTGAAATTACTAAGATACCCTCTTAAATATTAATTACACAATATTTTCTTTACAAGCCTGAAAAGTATAATGAAATAGTAAATTGCACTTATAAAATTTAGATATAAATTTTAATTTAATTTATAATTTAGTTCGTACAAACTACAAAATCAAATCGATATTGATAAAATTATAAAATATTTTTATAAACGTCTGCTAGCTTGTGGTGAGTGATTATATTATATGAAATTATTTTTTAATTTTGACTGAAATTTAAAAAGAAAAAATGAATCAAAACTGTTCAAGCCATTAGATTCTGACGGTTTAGTTCATTAATTTGCATATGTTCAATTTACTTTCGGTTTTCAAAAATTAAACTATTTAATTTGATTTTTAATTTGATCAAATATTTAACCATATTAAATTTTTCCCATTTCTAATATTATTAATAATATAAAAATTTGCTAACTACTTAGCATATGATAAATAATTATTTATTATATCACATTATAACAAACGAAAAATATTTTTTTTATTTCATCTTTATAAGTGTAAGTATTGATTTTGTATTTTCGTAAATATTTAGAATTGATTTATTATTTTGGATTTTTTTTTCTAAATATTTACCTCTTGTTCTTTGTTTTTGAAGTAATATTAATATCCATTAAAATCATCATAAGCACCTAATCACTCCTTTATAAGATATATATGAACCATAACACCAAACATTTTATAATTTTTTATTGAATACTAAAATTTTTTAATTTTAAAAATTATGTAAATCATATTTTAATTCAATTATATAATAGATATTGTATTATTTAAAGATATAATTTTTAAAAATGTCTGACATTGTTTTCTAAAACAAGAATTTGGGGTTGAGGGCAGTTTCGTATTTTTGGTTATTTGACGTAACGTACACTCAAAGACTCAACAAACAAATCAACCAAATAGCCTTTCATTCCAATTTTCTCTAAGAATAATAAAATAAATAAACAAATAAACCCCACAATGTTTCTTCGTCGATTACGACGATTTTTTATTTTTAAAAATATATATATAATTTTTTTTTATTAATAATTAATGGGTTTTTTTTTTTTTTCGATTAAGTGATAGTTAAAAATCGTTCAAACCATTAAATGACATTGATTACAAGGCAAATTCTTCCGATAGTCGCTTCATAACACAAAATTGAAAGTGATTAGGAAAACTTTATTAAAATAAAATAAAAAATTACTATATAAATTTAAAGTGAATTTTTTCTCTATTTTTTATGTGAGGGAAATTACATTTATTATGTAACACTAAAATTTTTTATCAATTTATCTATCTAATATTCATATGGACTAACTCAAATAAATTAATCAATTTAACTTAATAAATTTTTGATCCTAAAATTTGTGAAAACATATTATTCAATTAATCAACAACATATTATTTAGAATAAAAAATTTTAAAATATGAATAAAATTTTACATTAGACATCTAGTATTAATCGTTTATAATAGCCAAACCTAACTCATTGAATCTTCATTTATTTTTACTTGGGAAAAAAGAATTATAATGAAGGACTTCAAATCAAAGTTCTCTCTTTGATGAATTAATTTTTATATTCATACTTCTTAGTACATTGCTTGGAAGTTTAATAAAATAAAAGAATTGGTAATAGAATATATAATATAACTTATAAGAAAATTAGATTTTAATTACATCCAATATATATATATATAATGTTATAAAATAACTAAATAAAGGTTTTATATAGCTTATTATCACTTTCCTTCCTTGAGATTTGGTAATATTTCATTGAAACGGCGAAAATGTAAAAGAGTTACTTTCTTTTAAAGAAAATATAATTTGTAATTAACTTTATACCCTCATATAAAATGATAAAATTAGATATAATTATTTATTATATATTATTACAGGCGATTAGAAGTAAAAATTTAACTACATATTCAATAAGTAAAACTGAATAATTAGAAAAAAATTTCACAAATTTCATCATTAATAATCTAAAACTAATTCTCTTAATTTTTATTAAATTATTGTCATTGTCTAATAATTAAATATATATAAATAAAAAATAAAATTAAAAAATATAATATAATAAAATTTAAAGTATTTAATTTATTTTTATTTATAATAGTCACTAAAAGTACAATAATAAATAAATAAATAAATAATTGTACCTAATTTATTATGTATAAAAGTATAAAATAATTGCAAATTATATTCCGATCATTGTTTGAAGTTGATGTCTAAGACCAACGTTATGTCAATTAATACCCATTAAAAATTAAACTTGGCCCAACCTCCTTCATTCCCAAATGGCCGAGGGGCAGTTAATCACTCACTATTTACAAATGGGATGTGATTAAAAAAATAGGTGCTAGTGTTTAGTTATATTTTACATATTTTGAAAGGTGATAAATTGTAACACAATCTGTTAAACTAATACAAAAAGGATACATAGAAGGTAAAAGCAAATAAGAATGGAAATTATTTTGGAAGAATTGATCACAAAGCTTATTTATCAACTGATTTTGATATTATTTTAAATTTCTACTTGACTAGAAATTTAAATTGATAAAGACATATATAATAATATTAGTTATATTATATAATTTTTGAAAATTTTAAATATATTGCTTGAATTAAAAAATAAAATAAAAAATTTGAGGTATATATCAAAAAAATAGAAAATATACAATATATTTATATATATTATAATAAAAAAATGTTTTACCCATAAAATTAAGCTAAACATACATTTTAGTCTTACTATTGTTTAAAAAATACTAAAAACTTTAATTATTAGTTTAATTTACTAATTCAAACAAAAATAAAAGATAATTTAATACATTTAACTCTCAAAATAATTATAATTAAGAAGGTATTATTGTAATTATAATAAAAACCCTTTATTCAAATTAATTTTTTTAATGAACTACCTAAGTATTTTAAAATTTTATAATATTATTTTTAATAATTATTATAATATTCCTATCATTTCCTCGGTTTATAATTTGTTCTTTACAAATAGAATAGAAAATATGATGATAGTATTTGGTTGAGGCTTTTCCCTAAGAGCCTAGAATATTAGTGGATAATATAATCCACTCGAAAATATAAAATTTGTTGGTAATTTTTATTGAGTTTTTTCTAAAGTCCTAGATTAATGGATAATATAATCCACATGATGGTCTTCTTTTTTTAATTTCATTCGAACGTCTTAATCCATTGGACCGATCGGGCTTGAGTTTCAGATGCGTTTGGCAGGAGCCCGACTAGCATGGACTTGGCAAGTTCCCACTTCAGAAATTGAAAAAAAAAAAAAAAAAATTAAGAGTGAGAGTTGATTCATCGTGTTTATTAAATGTTCATTTAACAAATAAGAATTAAAAAGTAGTGGAATACTCAACTTTATTTTTGTCTTCATCTTTTAAAGTCATATTATTCGTCTTTCACAATTGTTATTTAGTAATTGGATTGTTTTATATTTAATAATGAGATGGATTCCAGGTGGGTAAAAGACGAAAATATGTTGGTCAAAATTTTTGAATTTTTTTTTAAGAACTTTTGTGTCAATTAGATCAACATAAACAATTAGTTAGGCCCTCAATTTGGCATGACCCATATTTGTCCTATTAATACTGTCTTTTTAAAACTAAATATAAATACAACGCTTACAAATATAATCATAATGAAATGCTATAGAAACCTAATTAGGGTTTTGGTTTCCTTAGGGAAATAATAATATTCTATAAAATTCAATTCAATTGGTTTTCTTAAAGATAATGTTGTTGAGACTTTGAGAATTGTCTAGATTTATAGCCACATATTTTCTTATTTTCACTCTAATAGACTTTGAGAAATGACCACGACTCTTTAAAGTAGACTTGTGATTCCATCTCCAACCATTCTAACATAGATTGGATATAACATAGCCAAGAAATCAATAGCACAATCATCATTGGCACAATAGCATTCTTCAAAAGTGGGGGAAAAAGAATTGCTTAGTGCATTTTATGGTGAGAATTGAAGGCTTTTTGGTTTAGTGGATTATTAACATGGTGCTTTGCATCTAAGCGTATTTTCCATATGAAGATAAATGGATAACCAATACCATGCCTGGCGCTAATATACCAAACCCCACCATAAATAACTACAAGACAATACAATATTATCCTTCTCTAATTTTCCATCAAAGTAGGACCATTATGGAGGAACATGGAGTCAATGTGGTTTGGCAAAATGAATCTTACATAGAGACAGACCATATCTACATAGATTGAGAGATTGATAGCAACACTAAAATGAGGTTTTTCATTTTTTTTTATAATATTTTTAGTCTTAAATTCTATGACCATTTATAAAATTTCTCATTAATTTATAAATTTTATATACAAACACATATGACATGACAGTATTATATGATTATTAATTCATTTTTTATACTTTAATAAATTGTTATTTATTTTTTTAAAATTATAGATTATGTGAAATTATATAATAATGTCAAATCAATTTTTATAAAGAATTTGCATATTTATTATTATTATTATTATTATTTACATGTGAATATTAATTTTATTTTTAATAATAGTATATTCTTAAATTTTTTCCAACAAAAATTATACGTTAGTTTGTTAGATTCACTTAATCACTGATTATCTATATTTTCTAATGTGTTTTCATCATTCACTTGTCTAAAAATGATTATGTATATCATTAAAATAAATAAAAAATTAAATAACTTTTCTTCAAATTCAGACAATTGTAAATTAATATGATCCTTATAAATTAATTTCATATATAATACGTAATCAAAAGTCAAATACAATAAAGAGAAGAAAAATGAAAAACATTTGTTCTGTAGTTAAATCATATTCTGCCTTATCTCTTGAAGTAACGCGTAACATTAACGTTTATTTGTGATCTTTTAAGGGAAAGAAACAAATATGCTCAATATTTTTCACGTGTTGAAAGACATGAATGACTTTTTATTTTAAGGCAAGGCTATGGTGCATCTCAATGTACCGTATAAATTTTTAATAAACGAATAGAAATTCATTCATCATATGATTTAAATTTTATTTAAAATGAATACTATTATTAAAAAAATTAGAGTGATCCCACACGGGATTAGTTGATTGTTAATCGCACGAGTAACATTTGTTTTCATAAATTGTCTTGTGTGCCAACGGACCACAATAATACATTTGGCAAAATGAGATATCTGACAAAATAGAGTGGAGTAATATCAGTGGTAAATTGGTAATTTTGTCCGTAATTAGTTATAAAAAAAAAGAAGTAGGATAACATCTTGGTCCTTGAATGTTTATGTTTTTACACAAAAAGGAATGTTTTATCCATTTATAATAATAGGTCCAGCACTCATAAAATTATCAAATTATCTTTTATAATAGAAAATTTAGCACAATGTTACCATTAATATAAGTTACAATATATTAATACAAATGGGATAATAATTTTTCATCCAAGAATTTTATTAAAAATAAAGAAAATTAGAGATTAATTTATTAAAGTTTTTAGTTTTTAAATAAGGCTTTATGTGGACTAATTTATTATAAATAGCTAAAATATGTCTTAATTTGTTATTTTAATAAAGTTAAGGACTAAAATCCTTATTACACAATAGTTTTATTGTCTCATTAAGCAACATAATTTAGGTCCCGTTTAAAATTATTACAAATCATATATTTTATTTCAATGGTAGAAAATAAATAAGTAATTGAGTCAGAACTTATTATTAATTTAAAGGATAATTATGATAGATAATATTATAAAAGAGAGAAAAAAGTAAGTGTCACTTTCCCTATTTTTATCAAACGTGCAATATTGTCAAATACAACAAAAGAGTAAATGATAATAATTCTTTGAAAGTAGGGAAAGAGTTGCTTTTAAAAAGTACTTTATTGATGATATTTTATTATTTTAAAAATTTTTTATTATAATTTTATTATTTATAATAATAATAGTATTTTATATTTTTATAAATTGTATTTCATCTTTCTTAATTTTAATATATCATTATTACTATATTATATTAATTTTATATATAGGGTATTAAATTTTTTTTATCAAGTAAGTTAATTTATTTTGATATTAGATTTTATTATTTATTTTAAATATGTTACATTTAATTAATCAATTTTATTAAATTTTTTCACTTATTATAAAATTGAGTGTCAGAAAAATATAAAAATATACATTTTCTTCCCAAAAATGATGAATGCATGAAGAAACACACCCGAATCTCTCTCGAGTGGCTTTTAAATTACTCATAAACTCTCATATTTTTATAAATTAATAAATAAAAAGATATAGTTTATTTTTGTTTCACACAAGTGCTTAAATTATTATTTATTAATAAAACTAATTGCACGTACAATTATAATTTTATATTCGAAAAAAACTGACAAAAAATTTAAAAATAAAATATTCAAAAAACTTGATTTTTGTTGATATTTGAAAGAATGAAAAAAATAATCTTATTGTGACTTAATAAAATTAATTTATAATATTTGAGACTTTTGTTACTTTTTATATTTTCACACGCTTTAAATCTCACCAGATGCAAAATTAAAAGGTAAAAATATTTTCTCTTCAACATTGGTATGAAAGGGAGTAAACCTTTTGCTCTCTTTGCTTTGTAGTAATAAGATTCAAGTTATACTTTTGAACACAAGATGAATGACAAGTGTGTGTGTGTGTGTGTTTTCTAAATTAAATTAAATAAAGATTCATAAAAAATTTAAATTTTATTAAAAAAAAGAAAAGAATTCAATTTATTCTTAGAAAATATTGCAAAATTTAATTTTTTTTTTTTTTAATTGTTCAGGTAGTTACTTTTGTTAAAGAATAATAATTTGACTTGTGTGAAACGAGAAAAAAAAAATAACTAACTTATTTATTATTTTATCTAAGTTTAAAAGTCTACGAATAATTTCTGTCCTTGCGACACATTCGGCACATTTTCTCAGTCCGTCTAACTTTGTCGGTTCTTTTTATTATTCTGTATTTCAACCAATCAAGAACTAATATTCCTTTCGTGATTCTTTTCGTTTTTGTTTTTCATTTCTTCTCTCATTCTTTTTTTTTTTTTTTTCATATTCCGTTTATTCCTTAAACGAAACAAAAATCGCTTAAGCATGTTGAACCTAAATCTTTCTCCAACCCATCAACCACCGCCTGATTCTTGCATAGTCCACATAGACCACAGTCAAATGAAGTTCTCGTGAAACCCCTCTAATAGTCAACAAAATCGAACAACTTTTGACCATCACAATCCCCTCATCGCATCGTTATCCTTATCCCAACCGTCCATTCTCCGTGCACCCAATCCAACCGTTCATTTCCACAAGTTTGTTTTTTTTTTTTTTCAGTGCGGCGCGAATCTGCGTGTAGGCCAAAAGAATATGCCACGTGTACACCTTTGATTCTAACCCTAGTTAACTTATCATCCCCAGTTCGTCTAACCCTAGTTGAAGATATATATACACTTAACTTTCTTCTCCCATGCACTTACCGTTTCTACGATTTCTTCAAAGATTCAGGAAATTGAAAAAAAAAAAAAAAGAAATATAATTGTAAAACGAAAATGGAACGGAGATTCGAAATAGGATACGCTTTGGCTTCGAAGAAGCAGAAGAGTTTCATCCAAGAATCTTTAGTTAGTCTCGCGAGATCTCGTGGAATCGATCTTATACAGATCGATAAGGACCGTCCATTGGCGGATCAAGGGCCGTTCGATTGCATATTGCACAAGTTGTACGGTGGGGATTGGAAGAAACAGCTTCGGGAATTCAAGCTTCGAAACCCTAACTCTGTGATAATAGACTCTCCGGATTCAATTGAGCGGTTACAGAACCGGATTTCAATGTTGCAGGTTGTTTCTGAGCTGAAGAGGGAGAGCCGGTCGGAAACGTTTGGGATTCCGAAGCAGATTGTGATTTACGACGAAGAAACATTGTTCGATCGGCAGGCCTGGGAGTCGTTGAAGTTTCCGGTGATTGCGAAGCCGTTAGTCGCTGACGGAAGCGCGAAATCTCACAAAATGGCTTTGGTTTTTAACCACGAGGGTTTGAATAAGTTAAAGCCTCCGATTGTTCTTCAGGAATTCGTGAATCATGGAGGCGTCATATTCAAAGTATACGTCGTCGGGGATTATGTGAAATGTGTAAAGAGAAAGTCGTTACCAGACTACTCTGAAGAAAAATTAAAAGGTCTACAAGGTTCGATGTTGTTCTCTCAAGTATCCAACTTATCGTCTACCTCTAACGAGAAAATCAATAAGTTTTACGAGAAGATGGAATTAGACGATACCGAATTACCACCTCAGGGATTTATAAGTGATATTGCTAAGGGTTTGAGAAAGGCTGCGAATTTGAATCTGTTTAATTTCGATTTGATAAGAGATACTAGAATTGGGAATAGATATCTTGTTATTGACATAAACTATTTTCCGGGTTATGCTAAAATGCCCGGATACGAGACCGTTTTGGCTGATTTCTTTTGTAAGCAGAAGCAGCAGAGTGAGGAGCAAAAATCATCTTTGTCGTCTTTGTCGTCTTTGTCCCTGAATTGTAATTGTGAGATAAGAAATGAGGGCAATTCCAGCGAAGTTTGATATTGATATGTTGTATCAAAAGCTCGCAAACGACCCGTTCGCAATCGAGGCCGAGTGATTGCGAGTAGTACATTTCTTTTTAGATAGCTCAGTTGGTGAATAAGTAGGTTTGGTTTATTGGCGGTAGTTCAATGTCTGATCAGATGTGCATCTTGTTTGCAGATGGTGACGTGGCTGTTTAGTATAGTCGGGTCGGGTCATTTTCCTCACTTGGGGTCTTTTGCCCGTCGTCGATTCAGGATTGTGGTTGGGATTGATTGCTGTAGGCCCGGCCCGATCGGCTAACTTTCCTGCTGACATTTTCTAAGAAAATTTTTTCTCAGCTCTGTTATGGTTTATGTTTGAACACATATTAAACCATGAATGTTTGACTGAGAGATTTAATTGTAAATTGTCGATTCTCTTGCTCTATTCTTGACATCAATAAATTCCTCAAATTTCAATTTGATTTTAGAAGTTCATAGTCACTCGCACAGTTGTCCAAGCAACTTTGGTTTAGAAGTTATGCATCATGATTACTGTAGTCATTGGCGTCAATAGTATTGCAATTGATAAGTAAAGCAGAAGCGGAGTGTCATTGAGGTGCTTAGAAGCTAGCTCAAAACTCCAATTTTTAAGACAATTGTTTTGCCAATTTTTGCATTTCGTATAGCTAGCATAATATGAATTGGCTTTATGGGCTGCAATGTTGCCATCATGGACTTGGGCTTAGTCTTCACTGTCCTTAGTGTTTTGGTTGGAATATCTGCAATCTGATCCTTAGTTTAGAAACAAATTTGTAAACAAAATTTGGTAATATTAAATTTTAGTGAAATTTATTCATATTTCAGTTTTCATTCTACATAGTTGTGAAGTAAAAGCTGTAGTGTATAGTTAAAATATAGTAGGTTATGAATTCATTGTTTAAAACTTTGTGTTGAGCAAAACGGATGTTTAAGATTTCGAATTCATTCAATAACTTTTGGCAACGTATACATTCATTCTAACGCTGTACTAATTATTCCTTTGAATAACATGAGTATCACACTCATAAACTTGTTCTATTTAATTTTTATGACAAAAAGATTGTGATTTAATTATATGAAAATATTTGAGTTATTATTTTTAAAATTAACTGATTATAATTGAGATAAGTGTTGATATTAAATTTATGATAATTTAACTCTTTAAACAAAGTTATTAAAAGTATAAAACTTAATACAAATCAATTTACCACCAAATGACATAATAACATGTTTAATCTTCCAAAATAATGATTTAATCTTATCTTAATTATTGAAATAAATTGATAATTAAATTACATCATCTTTTTCATTTAAGTTAAAAGTTAATTTTGTCTTTCTACGTTTTTTTCATGTAACAATCAGCCTAACTGAGATCACACTAAACCCATCAAAGGTTAAGAAGAAAATTAGTTAATGCTTCAATAGTATTTTTTGTCAAAATCAAAAGATACAACTGCTCTTTACCTTTATTTTTCTTTATTTTGTTGTTCATATTGGATAAATTTTTCTTGTGTTGTTCATTCTTGGGATAATTTGATGTTTGCAGTACCTTTGGGAAGATAGAATGATTCAACAATAACTTCTTTGTCAACATCAAAAAATGCTAACCCATCTTCTTCATTTTTTTTTTATTTTTTTATTTTTATTTTTGATTTTAGGGGATAATGTAAAGTGATAAGATGACTTCATTTTTTATCCCTTTTTCTTGTAGTATATTCAATCCTTTAAGATTTTTTTATATACATTTTTTTAAAAAAATTATCTTTGAAGCTGGATATCACCTAAGTTAGCATATTATTGACAATATTCTCCTTTTTTTTTTTTTTTCTCAAAAATAATGCTAAATTTTCAAACTTATACAACAAATTGAGGATACAAAGTGATATATAGGTCACTCCGGTTGATTACAATATTATTTATCAAATGATTCAATACCATATAATTTTATATATATTTTGTTATTTTATAAAAATTATCTCATTGATTCTAAATCATCTGACAAAAATACACACACCGAAATTTTAAAAGCAAAATAAATGATAGAGAAGAAGGATCAGAGGTAGACTATTATTACAATATTAGACATTCATTAGAGAAGAAACTTTGCTCTCTATCACATGAAAAACAAAAGCTGTATCTTTTAGAAGCAGTTTTTAAGCACTTAAACCCATAAGCACAGCTTGCCCTGGTGACAAACACAGAATGGAGGGCAAGGCAAGTCATTGCATACTGTTGCAGCTGCTCCAACTTCAGAAGATTGAATTGTTTCTTCACCATTATTTGACGGAAAACCAAATTTCACACCATCCCATGCTGCCAAGCTCAATAGTGGAAAACCTAGCAATAAATCAAGATCACCGGTAACAATTTCTAATGACTAATATGTGTGTATATATACATGCATACACACATACATATATATAATGTTTTTTTGGTCTGAATGGCCGTAATTTTTCAAAATACAGATAAGTTACAGACGTTCGGAAAGTACATATATAGATCATGCAGACTAACAAGTAGTATATGAAAGATAGAACAGACAAAAAATCTAGCACTTAGATCCCTATCATTAGTTAAGAGAGGAAGAGAACGATCTTGATGAATTCTGTAAAAGAATGGCCAAAAAGGCTAACTTTGAAATCTTCTTCTCCATATATTAATGGGTTTCGTTGTGAATAGAAATCGAAGTTAATCACCACATGAAGCAAGAAGAGTATACTATATGTTATTTATAGCGAGGAGGACCAAACATATGCATTCCTGAAGGGTTTTGGAATTTACATTACAGTGGAAAATCCTAAAGATCAATTGACAAGTTGCCAATCAATAATTTTTCCTTTCATTGTCGTCACCTTAATTTGGGATTTCAAGATACAGGAAATCAAATTTGATTTGAGATTTTTATACTAGAAATTCCTAAAAGGTAATAACAGGTAGCAATATTGTTATATCTTTTAATTTTTAGAATTATTTCATAATGTTTGATGTAAACTATTTCTTCCTTATATACCTCATTTATTTGAAAAGTATATAGGTGTTAGGACAAGATTATTTTTGAGATTGGACTTAATAACGATGAAATTATATATTATTATGAATGGGATTTCTTTAATTAAATTTTCTAATTTAATTAACTTAACTATAAATATAAATTTTTATCTATTAATTTATATAATAGTAAATATAATTAAGTTAAAACATACACACCCACCAAAAAAAAAAAAAAAAAAAAAAAAA
>JAWDEX010164276.1:0-17572 GCA_035221805.1 Trichilia hirta | reverse complement strand
TTATAATTGGATAGAAGAAGCAACATATACACATAAATTGAAACACTTTCTTTATTAATAAAATATATATATAATACATATTCTCCAAAAATCTAATACAATATGCTGAAAACCGACAACACGAATAGTTTTAGGGTATACAACACCAACACTTGTAACTGAACATAATCAGTAAGGTCAGGTATGAAGTTCCATCATCCACTAGCCTTCCTTAAAAGTGAATTTTCAGGAAGCCTAAATTTTATTGCCAGTTAAGGTGGTACTCTATAAAAACTTGAAATTCTTCAATAAAAAATAATAAATATAGAGTAAATAGGGCTATTTTAAACTTTTGATTGAAAACCACACTCAACATTATAGCTTGAAACGGAATATCCAAGTATTCACAAAGACTGCGTAAAGTGGTCTACATATCAAGAAGACAGATAAATTAACTAAGTTCTGTAGAGTTAAATAGGTAGTAGACACTGGATTATGTAAAATTAGAGAAAACAAGAATGTTAAAATGATGTTTATATCAATCTATTATATGCCTCTGCATTTAGCATTGAGTAGACCACATACAATCATTGTCCTAACTCTACCGCATCATTTATTTCATTTCTTCTGGTACAATCACATGATCGTGTTTAATGTGTACACATGACCCAACATAAAAACATGTGGATCATGGATCAAGGCTGAAACAGTATGACCATAGTATCCAATTGCATATCGGTTTATAAGAATGTAGTTTATATTAATATTATGTAAATTTAGAAAGGGCTAAAACCTAAGGATCTTGTTGAAGACCTGCTGCATTAATAATGACTGGAGGCTTTCCCAGTTCACAGAGCTCACTGTATATCGCAAACAGATCGACAAAACCTAGCTCTTTAGAGCAAGGCGGGCAGCATATCAAATGATGTCTAACAATACATATCATAAAAGAAATACAGCGGTAGTTACATCAAAATAAATAAACCCATATCTTTAATTACTCAATAAATATATAAAATCTAGTAAAAATGCATTGTAAAAATATAAATTTTATTGCTTTTAGGCAGGCTAAAAATTTCAAGTATATATTTGTCCACTAAGAATGAACCAACACCATAAGAATTGGAAAATGTGAGCGTATTTTTATATTTTCCATTTGATGAATTTAAGATCAAGAAAGGCCCACAAATATCTTACTCGAATATCAGGAGGATTCTTATCAATATAATGTGCTTCCCTTTCTTCATCAAATCATCTGGCAAACCAACTACCTGTTGTTTTGCAACATGCTTTAGGTGGTGAAATGAAGGTAAATTCAAAGAAAAAATCATCAATTGAAAATAAAACTAATTTTCATACTACATTAAATGTGTACATCTTGATGGATAAATTCGTATATTAGCTTGCTTAACCGATATTTCTTTCATCCTGGACCAAAAATGACCTCTTTTACATCTTTATTTCCATCAGATTCCTACAAAATCGAATGAATAGTATTATATTGTCAACATACAAAACAAAAACATAACAACTCATTTAAACGCATCATACGGCCAAAATTTAAATAAAATGGAGAATCAACACTATATAAGATAATGATGGCTATGCTTCATTCAAAAAACCATTTTACGTAGAAGCTGCTCCCTGTAAGGCCGATCAAACCTGGTAACCCGGAGAAAATTTGCACAGAGGTTTTCATCAGCACTTCGATGTCATCCCTCTAAAAACAGCACAGCATAAACTTTGAACTAAGTAGAGTAAGAAAGTAAAAGCTAACAATTAATTACTTTTTTCCTTAAAATAAATTACCCTTAGTTCAACGCAAACGATAGCATCTAATTTTTCAACAAACAACAGTTTCATATTCATTCCTTTCAAATTGAAACGATCAGCGGAGTCAGTCAACCCATATATATCATCTATTATGCAACAACCATCAGTTGGTGGAAAACCACAAGCACAAATTGACAAACATATGGGAATCTAGAAAATAACTAATCCCCGGTTCGAAAAAATCTCTTTATTTGGGTTCAATTCGCTGGGAAAGATTAAGAACGCGGAATTTCAGAAAGGAAGAACCTGAGCAAAAGAGTACATGAGACTGGTATTCAGTGAACTCGGAGTCGACTGTGAGTGAATCACCTCAATTTCTTCCATTTCAAGTTCCTGTGACTTTGATTTAACGTGGTTATATTGGGTGTTGCCGGAAGGAAAGTATTTTGCCCATATACGCAGGCCCCCTAAGCCGGGCTACATACAGCGTAATTAAATTGATCTTCGATAGCTTCCGAGGAGAGTAATTACATGTTGCTTTAAGAATATTTTGCCAGCCGAAAGTCAAAAGTCAAATGTCATTTTCCGAACAGATCAAGCAAATCTTGTAATTTTCTTGTCTAATTAGAGGTAAAAAAAAAATAAACATTTATGAATAGAGCCATATGATTATACCAAAGATTCATTGCTGGGAATGCAACAATAATAAATTTTGTACTAATAAAATAACACTGTTTAAGATTTCACAAGAATATAACAAGCAAAACAGATCTTACGAAAGAAAGCTATAGAAAAATTTGAAGGGAAAAAAATTACAATCAAGAGTACAAAAAACCAAATCTTTTACAGTTATGTTACAAAATCATCCTAAAAATACAAGATTAACTAACAATAAGTATTACATCTCAACAGAACAGATCCCACCCAGGACATGAATTTTGTTCTTCGTGTCCTAACGCTTTGAGTGATGGCGATTTCCAGGTGGAAGGAGAAAATATATATGATCAGGTCTTGCATGAGATTGTAATTAATCTTATACTTGATTGATCATATGACTGCATATAAGGAAGCAAATTAAAGGGCTTTCTTGTTTCCGTTAGATCTGCAATAGCAAGACTAGCTTGCTCTGCCATAGCAAGAAAATGATTAAAGGTGTCAATGTTACGAATTACAGTAGCAAAATAAGCAACTGGGCCTTCCCAAATTCCAGCATTTGAAGCTCTACTACAGGCATCAATTCTGCGGTCATCAGGGAGATTTTTTGCTTGATTGGGATCATTAACTTTATCAACACATATGCTGTCTGGCATAGAATCCTCAAAACTCTGTTTCTGAGGCTGAGAATATGATTTCCTTTGATTCAAGAGAATGGCTAGCAATTGAACAAGATCTGGGAAGCACAACGGATTGTACAATACATCGGCACCCAAACTGCAGAAAGACAAACAAGAGAAATCACGAAAGATATTGGGCGAAACCAGAGAATAAATTACTCCCAAAACACATTAACACGATCTCTCACAACGAATTCAACTATTGATTGATAGGCAAAATGGATAACCAATATATGGATATGAATATCAGTTCAGTTGCCTAAAAAATTAGAGCCTGTGCATAAAATCTCCATAAACTGGTCACAAAAATATATAATTTTAGGTGAGTATATACTCACATGATCTCTGGCATAAAGAAGCGGACATCACTTTCTGATGCAGTCTCCCAAGGCAGATGAATGCATTGTACCTGAAATTTACAGTTAATTTCAACACTAAGCGCTACATTCAAAACTGAGTGCTAAATAATCCTTTCATATTTTATTACACAAACTTTTAAGTTAGGCTCCTCCAAGAATCCAAAGAATGATCTTTTATCCCTCGTACAACCAAATTTTGGTTCAATCCTCACAGTTCAGCTCAACAACTTAAAGAGGAAAATTGAATGCATATCACAATTAGGCAATTAGCTATCTGGAAAGGAAAAAAAAGGCAAGGACAGTGAAATTCTTGAGTATAGCTTACCACATTTCGATCTTCAACAAATCTTTCCGGAAAACTATTATCAATACTTACGTGGTTCAACTCCAAATTAGAACGCATGTTAGCTAGAGTTGACAGATCACCATCAGTCAATCTTACCTGTGTCAAGTAAATGTGCGTTGACAAAAGTAGCAATGGTTGACAAAAGACTAGGTTACTGTCTAAAAAGAAACAAAATTTCACATTCACTGACAAAAGACATTGACCAGCCAGTAGCTCTTTTAATTGCACGGAATGTAAGTTTTTTCAAAAATTATATTTAATAGTTATAACAAAAGAAGATAAAATGTCTGACCCGTATGCATCCGCACAGTAACACTCTTACTGCATAGTCATCAAAAGCCAATTCATTTCTTTCGGAGCATAAACTATGGATGAAACCAAATTTAGAAGGATCCATCCATAATGCTCCATGTTCCTTCAACTTTTATAGTATGCCATTACTCTCATAAGATGGAACCGTTATAAAGATAAATCCAAAAGATTTGAGTAACACACCTTTGAGGCTTTTACATGGGCAAGACAAATTCCAACCAAACCAACACCCGATCCAACCTTTAACAGTGACAAATAAGAATCAGACTAATGAAATTGGAGATCATTAAAAGCCAATCAAAAATTATTATACTATCCACTTCTAAGAGAAAAGAAGAAATACAACGCTTTGTGAGATATTGCATGCATGATTAAGGTGAAAAGCCAGATAAAGATGTTCTATTTATTCTGTCATTTTTTGGCATGCAGTAAAATCAAATGATTGCAAAAAAACATCACAATTGACTACTACCACAATAAGAATTCTTGAGTTATATCAAACAACTTACCTCAAAACAAGATTTATTAGAGAATATTTCTGGATAAGAAAGTATAAATTCCGACAGAAAAAGGCTGGAGGGCCAAATTGAACACCTGTAAGCGAAGAAGAACAAATCTATAATGTAACAATTACATGCTAAAATACAACTTCTGTGCAAATAAAAGTTAACCAGAATAATAATTGAACATAAGCATAGACAAATATGGTATTCAAATTGACAAAAAGTAGTACTTTACCTCAAAATTGAGTTCTTTTCAAATAAAACAATAAAGTATTAAAAACAAATTCTCCATTGAAACTAGGGATGCAAACTATCAAGAGGTAGTGATCTCACAAAAAGCAAATGTTAATTACCATAGATAGGTATAAAATATGTAATCTAATACTTAATTAAATTAAGGTCCCAAACTCATGAAAATGTCTACAAACACATTGCATAGATTAGATAAACTTTAATAGGCAAATATTTAAACTTGAAAGCAAAACAAAATAAGAGCAACATTGAAGCATTACCCAGTATCTCCTTCAACCATGTTCAGGGAGCACTGCAGTGGAACCATCAGTTTCCTAGACTCTGGACAACTTGGGAGATCAAAACAATCTAGAAAAAGCAAATCATCAACTAAAATAATGTGCAGATGCAATCAAATGGTAAGGACCAATCACCAATAGCACATGGATAATAGTAATTACCTTTGGGGAAAAGAAAAGTAATGCTTTTACAGACCCTCATATTTCTTTGGTCATCCTACAGGCAAATAAACTTGTAAACATGATTTTAGCATGACAAGGAAAATAGATCTTAATTAAAAAACCACAATAAGTAACCCTCCAACCACAAGCTTTACCTTCAAAAATGTCATGATGTCAGTATATTGTTCATATATTTCGTCCAAAACATCTCCATGATTTGACTCAACTTCAATAATGAGTTTCTTCAGAAAATTCTTCAAGTAAGGCATATAACCTCTCCCAACCTGCATTTGACTGAAACAACCTTCATATCGAGAAGCTAATGAATGCATTTGGAAGTGCATTTGCAGAAAGTATATAAAATAGTTTCAAAAAGCACTTGAACTGCTGTTGAAAAAAATAGTTATCTACATCTCTTTGTTAAATGCGATTCAAGTGATTTTCTAATCGATTTCAACCAAACACTGAGAAAACAAATATGAAAGTGCTACTGGCTTTCAGAAAGTGATTTTTGCAGCTTCAAAAACAATCCAAAACACACAATAAGATGAATATCATAAATTTTCAAAATCACAAGACAGAGAAATAGTAAAATTTTGAAAATAAATACTAAATTATGAAAAGGAAATAGTTCATCAAAGTACTACAACCCGATTCCTCGCCACACAATCAAGCCTTACTAGAGTCAGAAATCTAAATCCCCAATTTTTAGTTCAATTCCTATTCTGAGATGAAAAATTCCATAGTGCCAAACACTACCTTAAAAACATCCAATAAACTGAGTTCAACGCATTATGAAAAAAATCACATTATAAAGTGCCTAAAAATTATAATATTTTGAAAAAACAAACCAGTAATAATAATAAAACCTACAGCTTTGCTTATGCAATGATTCCAAATAAACCTCTGCGCCCTCTCTGTAATTGATCCACCATCGCATACTCTGCATTCACAGTTAAAAACAGTGCACAAAATTGACCAAAATTTGAAAAAGAAAACAACAAGAATTATAAAATTGCGACGAGGAGTACTTCGCGATGGAGATGAGGGAGTCGGTGGTTTCCATGGCGAGAAATGCGGAAACCAGGTGGAGCCACGGAGAAGCCACCGTGTCGAGCCCTGGCTCTGTCATTGCTATTTGGCGGCAAAGTTCGGGTTTGGACTTTGGTAGGGTTTAACAGAAGCTTGTATCAGGTGAAACGTCACACCGTTCAGCACTATATTTTTCCGCCCAAAAATTAATAAAGTAAATAACATATGACCCCCACATTTAACCTAAATAATAAACAAATCCCATTTTAATAATAATTGTCATTCGCACCCCTTCCATTTTATCTTAATTGTAACTTCATTAAGAAAGAAAAAATTTAATACAAAACAAATATTCAAGGAAATTTTATGTTAAAATTTTTCCTAAGCTTGTTTATTTATAGTTTTTGCTAGTAGTAAAAATTGTACTTGAAAATGTTTTGTTTGAAAATTTTAATAAACAAACCTTAGGGAAGGTACAAGGTGAATAGGAGAAGCTTAATCATGGACCTTCTATATTACACCGATCAAATATAGTTCCGGGCAGTATGCAAAAGTTGGCCATCAAGTAATGTTATTGCTCTCACCCGCGCAGATAAATTGCCATGGATATTTGGTTACAGGAAATACAAAGAGGCAAACAAGGAGAATATTTACAATATTTATAGCGGTTCATGTTTTCTTTGCAACCCTTCTGCTAAACGCCATAAAAGTACATAAATTTCTTGTCGGTGCAAATATTCGTTATTCAAGGTATGGTTGGATTCTCCTCTCCAAAAGTAGTAATGATTCTTGTAGGTTATTCTTTTTTCTTTTACTGTTTCACTAATAAAATTATTGAACTTCTTGAATTGACCAAGGAATGCTGTCAGGATGAGAGACTAGTGTTCTTAGGTCCGAATTCACGAACAGAATGTGTAATATTTTCTGTGAGATGCAGGATTAGGACGAAGAAATTATGAATCAGCACATGTTGCCCTAGAGATAAACCATGGACATCGTATATTACTGAAAGTTCTTACTGAAAAATCCAAGTTTTGGTTGTTTTTCCTGAATAACTTGGTAGTTAATCTTGAAAAAGGAATGTTGATAAAACTCCCACCAATCATGAAAAGGGTTTACAGCAAATAGATTGATTGATTGAACTTACCAAACAGCGTGCAATTGCAGGTCAATCATGCGTAGCTATCAATCAGAATTTAATAGAAATATAATCAAGTTTATTTATCATTTTAACTAAGCAAAACACTTATTATATGAAATTTACGCCATGATTTTGTTTTGAATTTAATATTTCTTTTGAATAATCAGTAAATAATATCATAAATATATAATAAATATAAGTATATTTGACATTTGAAACTAATAAAATTTGAAATAATTATTTAAAAAAAAGGGTCAAGCTTTTATGATTATACTTTGTTTAGACATAAATATTATGAGCTGGGCTCATAGCCAAAGTAGAGCCAGTCTCATATTCTCGTGTATTAGCATTAGCAAGATAACATCAAATCTTTTCATTTAATTTATAAAATATTTAAATAAATTTAAATCAAAATGAATTAAAAAATTGTATGTAAATATATATATTGAGTTTTCGTTTTTCACAAATAAGCTCATATATATTCGATTAGTATCAAATTAGTCCACAATTTATACGGAAGTAAGTATTATTACCCTCTAAATCATGTGTATTTAGTCGTTCACGAGGCGAGACCTAGTTCCCAATTAATTGTAAAAGCCTGAGCCCTAATTCACTACAAATAGCTATTTCTCTCATGGACAATCAGTCCCTGAACCTTCTGGACACAGCTCTAGGCCTGGACCAGCAGAGCGATACATGGCCTCTCAGTGGCAGAGTCGCGGTGATCGAGGATTGCGTCGAGACAAGCGGCTCGTCCGTGCTTCATGAACTCATTAAACGGTCACTTTCTCCGAATTCATCGAATGTCATCTTCTTTGTCGCCTTTGCTAACTCATTCTCTCACTACGATGGAATCCTGCGTAAACTCGTGCTTTCTCTATCATCAGAATATAGGAGTGCTTTCTGCTTCTTATTTTCTTCTAGCAAGTGGCAACAAGTGCATGGCATTTACTTATGTGGTTACGGTGTTGCAACAGGGTTGCAACTTCGTCATCCAAAAGCAAAATAAACTGTCCATTCGACATGCTTATGCTTAGGTGTCTAGGTGAGAAATCAGTAAAATGGTTCTTGCTGGACCTGCTCTACCCAAAATGAGTTTGTTTGTTTTCTAAATATTCATTGAATGTAGTTAATGATTAGCATTTAGGTAATGTAGACTGGTTGATTTTAATATGAATATAACGACATACTTGTTGGTTGAACAATTATTTTATAATTAATTATCAAGATAGTTTGTAACCACCTGAATTACATTCTTTTGGATTTTTGAACTTCTTATTCAAGTATGTTATTTTAAATTGTTTCTCTTTTTGTAGAAAATAACTTTAGTGTTTCACAAACTGATAGCTTTCTCTAACTATTATAGGACTCAAGTAAACGCTCTTATAAGTGCCTACTGTACTGGATTGACTGCTTTACTGCTGTGACTCTCCCGAGGAAAGAGTCTTACTCTTGAAATGATGACACTAAATTCTTCTGATTTTGATACATGAGTAGACGGAGATGAAGAAAAAAATGGTGAAGGTTCTCTTGTTTCACTGTATGAGAAATTACAAAAATCCCTATGAGGCTTACCTGGGGATAAGAAGAACTATGTTACTATTATGATAGACGATATCTCTCTCATGGAGGTGGTTGCAAATGGTGCTTCTGATTATGTCCTAGACTTCCTACATTAGTGTCATTCTTTAACATCTGAATTTGTAAGATAAAGAAGTTACTTTTTCCTCCTATCTTCTGGTTATTTTCATGTTTCCTCTCGTTGGTCAATTACTACTTCCTCCTGCATTTTTACTTGGTTCCTGGTGCAGGATTGTACATTATTTATACTTAATCATGAGGATATCTATTCAAGCACGGAGGGGTCTACATTTATATTACAGATGGAGTATCTTGCAGAAATATTGATTAAGGCAGAACCTTTAAGTACCGGTTTGGCAACTGATGTGCATGGACGGGTATAGTCATATTTCTTTACTAAATATAGGCTGTCACTAATTGGAGTTTGTTTCTGAACTGAAAGTTTTGACATGAATGACTTCAAAAACTTGATGTAGCTTGTGAAAATTAAATTTCACTGGCCCCTCTGTCTCTGCATTCATGGCTCTATAGTTCCATGTGTTGCAATGCTAAGTTCTGTTATTAGCAAGACTTTAAGCAGTAATGCCAATCTACCACTTTGCTTGAATACGATTTGAGGCGGGAATTGATTATAATGTCTATTATCATCAGGTAATTGATCTTAAGTAACTGTGTGTATTGCCTTGGTTACATAGTAGACTGCTAGCACAGGAAAATTCATATAAATTAATCCCTATGGTTGTTAATATTAGTTTTATTTGTTCATTACACGTGTCCAGCCAATGGTCTGTGGTTTATAAGTGCTTTTGACTTACTTGGTAATGGAACACTAGCATTTGAAGTTCAGGAAAACTGAAGCATGTCTTTTAACATCTAAAGATTATAAGCGCCATGATTCTCTTACCTACCTTGAGGAGCCATTGAATGCTTTCACCTACTACTGACACATTTTTAAGCTCATCAATTAAATCAACAAATGATAGGTGCGATGTTACTTATCTTAAATCTTCTGTATGGTATGAAGAGTTTGAGAAAAATATTTTCTCAACTAAGATTTTATTTTGTCATTGTTTTTGTTTTCTATAGTTTCCAAAATTATTTATTTTCTGCAGTTGACAATTTTGGAGAAGGGAACTTCTCATAGGCTTGGAAACTCTGGGAAACAGATACAAAATTTTCACTTCAAAGTCAAGGAAAACAATGTTGAGTATTTCTATCCGAGAAGTCGAGTCTGAGAATCCTGGAACTTTAATTCTATGGAAATTTGATTGGAACGGATCCATCTATACATAGTTACCATTTGGAGGAAAGAATAGTTCAGAGTTGCTATGCAGTTGCATGTTACTTTTTGTGGGCAAAGAAGCTTTGTGAAATTTATTGATAATTATGGAAGAGAAGAGATTTGCTTCAAGATTGATGTATCCAGATCACAGATTTTTGGGATCCAGAGACACTATGAAATGCTGGATTGTTGCCTTCTAATCACATCAGATTAGTTTTGTTTGGTCTGCCTTCTATGAAATGCTTGAACTTTGGATATTCCTGTCAACTTCCTTAGAAGTTTGAAAGACTGTTTCTTATTGTCCGATGCTGATGAGATTCGTGATTTGATACTTTAGATTGTTAGGTCAGCTTCTATCTATCATGTATGGTTGTGATTTGATAATTTATATTGTCAGCCTCTATCTATGATTTATCGTCAACAGAATTCTGAATTTGCATTCATACAACAAATCAGAAAAGAGGGCATATCTATGAATAGCATGCTATATTTTGGCCTTGTTGCTATGGATCGAGTGGCTACTTTTGAGAATCTTAAAATTCAGCAAGCTTATGAGGAGAGAGAAGTGACATGCTATACTGCTGCATTGGGTAAATTTGGATGAATTGGATTACAGAATGAACTAATTTTTATAGTAGTGCCACGGATAAATTTGTTTTGTATAAGTTAATGTGGTAACGATGTAGGATTGATAAATGTCTTATATTTTTAGGAAATTTTTATTGTAGAAATTTTCTATTTTTAAGCTGCTCTTGCCTTCTGATTGTTGTAGACCACATTATTTGGATAATGCACATGGACAGAGCCAGACCGTAAGGGTTCCATCTCCACTCGCATTCCCCTGACTAGGTGTTTTCCTTTCATTTTTATTTAATAATTTACCTTGTTCCGTCAAGGTTTTTTAAAAAATAAATGAGGGAGTTCACCTCAAAGATCAAAATTTTTAGCATAGCATCTAGGCTAAATCTAGGTCTTAATCTTAAAATAAAATTCTAGTTACGTTCTTCTCAAAGCATCTCTTTCCTCTTCTGGCAAAATTTATTCAGAGCAGCCTCTTTTCGTGCAAAACGGTTTTTGTCAACTACATTACTGCTCTCGTATCCAATACTACCAGCCAAACTTTCACAGCTACCCCATTACCACTTTCGACTTTTGCTCCTCCAACATTTAAAGTAGTGCTGTACCCTTTCTGTCCATTGCTTCCGCGGCTACTTCTTGAGCTGCTCCCATTCGAATTGCCATTACCAGTGTAGCCTTAAATGGGTACACCCAACACATGGCAAAAAATTCCGGACACGGACCAGCCCACGCACGGATAAACTTGGCCCGTATTGCAATACAAACGAATACGGGTTAAACATTTGGTTACCCGATTGCGGGTAGGATGCGGGTTTGATCAAACCCCATGTCTCTTGGCTCCCAACCCGCGTGTGTGTGTGTGTGTGTGTGCGTGTGTGTCTGTGTCTATATAATATGAGAAATTAGGGATCCAGAAGTTTAAATGATTCGATTGATTGAAAATTCATCTTGTTCTCAAAATCTCAAATAGATTTTGCCTTTAATTGAATTATTATTGAAAATTTTACTAATCAAATCAAACAATAGAGTAAAAAATAAACTTCAAAACCTATTCAATGAATTTTTTTTTAGTTTAAATTGTTTATTATGTAATTTTAGTACTACTGTTTGCATGTTTGTTTTCTAATTTGATTTCTTTAGTGTTTGAATTCATATTTTTGATTTTTTTTTTAAATTCTTGTCTTTTTTATTGTTATTATAAAGATTTGTGTTGATAACTTTGATAATTTAGCTGTCTTTCCTCTTTCTCTTGCTTTTCATTGATCTGGGTAGGACAAAACTGCTTACTTTATTCAGTTCGAGAAACCCTCTTTCTCTTGCTTTTCATTGATTTAGGTAGGACAAAACTGCTTACTTTATTCAGTTCGAGAAACCCAGAAAGTAATACTGATCTTTTCATGAAAAAAAAATTAAAGTTTCATTTTTTGATAAGTTATTTTGTTTTCACAATCTCTCGTTTTTTATTTGTAAATCAGTAATTTTATAGGTGATGTAAATTTTATGTAGATATAAAATTGCATGTTTATTTTATACGAAAATTCAATAGAGATTAATAAAAGCTTGGTAATATACAAATACTAAATATTAGGGTTTAGGTACGTATTAAAATTGAATTATTCAATATCAATCTTTTCTTAAAAGAGCTGCTAGATTTACTAGTATTTTTTTTTTTTTTGAGCAATTATTTGTATGATCTTTGTCTGTTTTGTTGAGATTTGGATACTTAGTAGGTTTAGCGGTATGAAAGAACTAGATTTAAGCAAACAATCGCTAATTACCAATAATTATGATGGAATAATTATTAATTGATAAGTAAGCTCTAATAAAAATGATGAAAGAAGAATTTAATAGCGACGTGTTTTTCTTTCCTTTGTAGTACAATACTTTATGGATGTTAACCAATAATGGTCATGGTGAGAAAGTGATTTTCTCAACTCCGTGTGACTTTTTTGAGTTAATTATCTATAGTTCATATAATTTGATGATGCGAACTTACGAGTTTTACATTACAGTAGAAGTTATGTAAAAATTATAATAGGGTATCATAATTAATTTATAAAATCATGTAATGCTGTAAGCATAATCTGATTTTTTCTTTTTATATAATTTTTCAAGATATTTTTCTTTTTCTGTTGATTTGCTGTGTAGGCAATCAAGAGCATTCAGATACACAACCCTCCCTTTTGAGAGTTATTAAAAGTTTAATGCTCTTAAAAAAATATTTAATTGAATTAGGAATACATGTTTATTTGACAAAAATAGCACGACAGTCAAGTATTTCATCCAGTTTTTGCCTTTAAGCTTTATTTATATATGATCTTGATTATAACATTAATTTGCTTTATTTGATATTGATTTAAATTTTATTTTTAATTTATAGGTTATTTGAAATTGAAATTGACAATGTCTTGACAATTAAAAATAGTAGATGATGATTTTAAATTGTCAAGTTTAGAGTTTGATAAGTTAATTGAAGAAGATAATGTGCAAATAAATGCAAATGATATTGGTTTAGAAGCTGTTTCAATTGCACCAACAAATACAAACCAAGAAAGTAACCTATCAGATAGTATTAATAAAGCGCCCACCAATAGTTATAGTGCTAATATACCACCTATTAGCAACAATAAAAAAAGAAAGAAACAAGGAGGTAATAGTGATTAAAATGGTAGACCTATATCTTTCGTTTGACAATATTTCAAGAAACAAAAGTTAAAGAATGGACAAGTAGTTGCTATTTGTAATTACTGTGGTAAAGGTTTGTAAGGACATTATTCACAAGGATCAAGTCACTTCAAAAGTTGTATGCAGTGTAAATATCATGATGTAAGACAAATGTATCTAAATTATTCTCTTAAAAAAGATGGAATCACTAAACTTGGTTGTGTTACTATAGAATCCTCAAATAACCCAGTAGTTGTAAGGCTTAAAATTGTAAGGATGATTATCTTGCAATTCAATAATTGATATGTTAGCGTCAAAATTTTCTCCTAATTCATTGATTTTGAATGGAACATTATTTCATATGCGATGTTGTGCTTGTTTGTATTGTATACTCTAAAACTATTCATATTGTCAATTTTGTGTATACTGTATTGAGTTACTGTAATAATATGCACAGTATACATATTTTATTAATAAAAAAGTTATTTTAATTCATATGTATATATTGTTTCTTTTATCTAATCATACTAATGATAGAATATGCATATGAATCGTCTAAGATAATTAGATTATCTAAAGTGTTTTCTACAAAAATAATATTAACTGGGTATTAATATTGCTGTGTAGGCACATTGAATATCTTCGATGAATATCATAAGATGATATTAGTGTAAATGATATGATAGTCATATCATTAAAACATTAGTGTAGAATAATAATTAGAGAATTATTATTTAAAAGTGACTAAAATTATGATAAATCACACGAGTGTATATTGTTAATGATTCATTATTAAATTATATGAATGTGTTAATTACTTCTTAGACTTAAAACATCATAGTTATTAATCGATATAAATACACATGATTTATATGATGTATAAATACGAGACTAATCATATCTTTTATATAAAAGCTAATTTGGTCATTTGATGTTTATATCGAAAGATAAATGATTGTTAGATAAAATCTGTTAACTTAATATAAAAGATTTTGAGGTACTGTTGACTTAGTGCAAGTTTGAATTCCTAGTCGAATACTAGTAAACAAGTGAAAATAAAGTCTTTGGCCAAAGAACGAATATCATAAGAAGATTTGGTAGTGACAAGTTCAGCTCATATTGATTGATTATTCGAATATAACTGAATTCATGATTTTGACATTCGTGAGCCCTAATTTAGTTAGGATTAAATGAACAAAAGGAGATTATTTACATAAGACCTATAATTGAGAATAAAGGTTTGATAAAAAAAAAAATTTATTATGATTTAGGAACTATGACACATTACTAGATGTCAACTATAATCGTTGAGCATTTTAATAGTTCGAAATAAGATCAATAAGATTAATTTTAGTTCATGACTAACATTATAGTGAATCTAAGAGGTCACAATATAAATCTGAAATTATTCTTACTATTAGAGAGAGTAAATAATGTCCACAAAAGAGCTAACACTCTCAGAGATATTATTTAGCCGAAAGTCATAAATAATTTACGCATTAAATAATTTAAGAAAAAGAGAGATTGAGAGATTGACCTTATTATAATTTAAAATAAATTATAATATTTTATAAATTTTTAGATATTTAAATGAAATTTGAGGTTAATTTATAATTTTTAAAAGTTGAGGGCCTAAATGATATTTTTTAATTTAGGACCTAAATAATATTTTTTAGTTAAAAGACCTCAATGATATTTTATATTTAAAATTAAAAATAAAAAAGAAACAGAAAACATTTATGCTTCATTTGTTTTCAGCTTCTCTTCTCCTTTTTCTTCAAACTCTTTTTCTCTCTCACAGTGACTAAAAGTAAGAAAATTTAAAGGTGTATAATTTTTCAAAAGTGTCACAAAATTAGTATTGCTTTTCATCAATTAATCACTAAAATTAGTGATTGTAAAATTAAATTTGTTTAATTTTTTGAATATATATATATATATACCCTACTATGCTTACTGCTTTCACTGATTTCGTGATTTGCATATGATCACATACTACCAAAATGGTATTAAAGTATGCTGAGTGTTAATTATATGCAGAAATTTGATTGAAATTGAATTTTAGTTAAAATTAAAAAAATTAAAATTTAATTTGATTTAGCATATTTTGTACATGTTTTAATATTTTGAAATAGTAGGAATGCATTAGGATGTGTTTCTATTGTGCATGTATTATGAAAACATTAAAAAAATATTAAAAAATTGAGATTTGGGTGAATTGTGGCTGAAAAATGCAGAACTAGGGGCGTTCTGCTCGGAGTATACAAGGTGTGTGTATGACATGTGTGCTTAGGGCCTACTAGCAGGCAATAGCATTGTGCTTAGCCCGCGCGAACATGTTATACATGCCGGGCATGCAGCAGGCACAACGTGTACACGTTGCGCGCCACATGTGTGTAGGACACGCACGCTAAGCCCTGCTAGTGGGCAGGGCAGGGCGCATAACGCACAGTGAATATTGTTCATGCCTTAAGCACGATGGTACCTTGCTAATTAAACCTCAAAAGCTTTGCTAAGTAAACCTCAAAAGCTTTGCTAAATGCACCCCATTGCTAAGTACACCCTTTATTGCTAAGTATAATCCTTATTTTATTATTTTCAACCTAATTTTTTTATACTTTTCAATTCAATTTTTGAGTATTTTTTTGTCCTAATTTATAAAATTTTATTTTTAAAAAATTATTTTCTTTTAAAATATGCCAATGGTTGGTAATCTCGACTAGGGGCAATTTCGTAATTTTATTTAATTGAATTAAAATACTTTTTTTAATATTGATGGCTAATTTTAATTAGCATATCTCATATTTTTTATATTATATAGCGAATATGATTATTAAATTATTTAATATATTCTTTTTATTAATCGATAACCCAAAATTATTGAATTGATTCAATATTTTGACGAAATTATTTCTAACAATTCAAATTTCAATTATCAAAGTGATTGTTTGTACGACAAATAATTTACATAACAAATTAATAAATTTATTTATTTAACAAATAATTTTTGCCAAGTTTATAAATAGTAATACTATTCATATAAAGAGTAACTTTAACATAATTTTATAAATCACTTATTTATATGACAAGTAAGTAAAATTAATCAAGCATGAGATTCTTGTATGATAAGAAAGGATTTAAAATCTTAGTTATAAATATATTATTTTATAAAAATAATTATAATAAAAGAGAAAGAATTATCACATGTGATATGGATAATTTAAAGTAGAATATGACTCTTTAAAATTATTATATATTTGCCTCCTATTGTAGGATAACTAATAATTCTTTCATATAAATTTTTTATTCTAAGATTTCTATTATTTGAGGGGTATAAGATTTGTGTTATTGAATTAAGTTATTTGGTTCTTGATAATATTCAAATCTTAATCAAAATTTTTATTATATGAGATTAGGAAATATTATTTAAGAAAGTGCAATAATTTTAATATGACTAGTGTAGGACATCAAGATTTCTATTATATGAGGTATCTCAAATTAAGATAAAGTGAAATATTGAGTCATGTATGTAATACAAAAAAGAAAATATTCTTTACTCATTTAGGTTAGTTGACCAAGATTTCTATTGTATGAGGTTAATCAATTTTAAATAAAAATTTATTACTCACTAATTACTAATAAAATCTAACAAAATCTTTTAAATTCTATATTAAAAAGTGTAGGATTTAAATTAAATAGTGAAAGCTAATTTGATTAGTATAATGTATAATTATATTTAATTATTAAATATATATGTGTTTTGTTTGTAATTTAATACACTTACAAATAATTTTCTCATATTTTTTCAGATTCTCTCACTAATATAAAAATATTATTGACAAATATGTGTCAATGAATTTTGAGCAATAACATACTTGCTGAACCAAATCTAAAGGACTGGTTGAGGAATTTGAGAATAATTCTCGAATTCAAAAATGTAAGCTATATTTTGAAGGCTGAAATATCAATGTCCATGGAGATAAAAGCTTCGTTAG
>JAWDEX010164246.1:28602-50919 GCA_035221805.1 Trichilia hirta | reverse complement strand
ACTGCAGTGTGTCTTGGCTTAATGCCTAGTTTTGGGTCTCTCTTAAGACTGCACGGAGTGGCGAATACCACTGGTTTATAACAATCACTCATTCTCATGTCGACACAGTTATCAGCCTTGCCTTTTTCTTTTTGTAAGCTGGTGAATTGAGTATTCTTGGTAACATCTCCCTCAGTTATGTATTGGGCCTTTCGACTCCTCTCCTATTGTGGATAGTTAGCCCTCATCTTCGAGGCTTTGGTACGAGTTGGTATCTTTTTTCGCCTTTGTACCACTGCATTAACATTATTAACCTTGCAGCCTCCCTTTTTAACTGTTAATTCTTTTGTTCCAAAGCAAGTATCTTTTTGTTATCTGCTTTCCTTACATTTCTATACTTTGTTGGCTCTCGTTCCATCTATCATGACCCACATCCTTCAGTTCTAATCGTCGCTCGACTGGTCGGACCTGCGACAAAGTAATCTTGTATCTTATTTTCGTTGAACGATTTTGTAGCAGTCCCTTTCTCACTAATACTAACAAGACCCCTAGCCTCTCCGTTTGCACTTTTCTAGAGAGACAATTACAATTATGCCTTATCATTTTTACACAGAACGCTTCTTAGGTTCCTTATTCAGGCTTTTAGTTTATTTATCATAGATGGCGCTAACTATTGATGCCTAAATTCTCTTCGAAAAAAAAATTAAGTGCACCACACAATTTTTATTGTTGCAATTATTTTAAAAACCGTGCAGAATCGTGTCTAGCTCTAGATGAAAACTCTTGGGGGACTACCTGAAATTAAGAAAAAAGAAGTTAGGAATAAAGTCGAATTACCAGTAAATAAATTCTGACACTCAAGTCAGTAGATTATCTAAGGCTAATTTAAAAAGAGAAACGAATTAGAAGTGTTTGAGTGATTTACCGACCTCAAATGCTGGGTTTGAAAAATATTTACAGGAGGAGGGTCGATTTTTGCTAGTTGAACCCTCTTTTTCTCTCACAAAATTTAAAAAGATCCAGAATCTCGAAGATAAAAAAAAAAAAGATAAAAGATTCCTTCTCATATATAAATTTTATTATTTATAAGGCCTTTATACATGCGAACATCGAAAAACTAGAGTCTAATTAAATAGGTTAAAATATAATTATCTGACAGGTCTTTTTATTACTCTTTTATATGAAATTAGGGTGATATAATAAATATTTGTAATTTATAGGGCATGATGCCCCTTAATATAATGAGATGCTTAAACTACTTTTTAAGAAATATATTTATTTATTTTATCTAAATTTCTTATTTTTAAAATGTTAAAATTGAGTCGTTTTGATAATTAAGACGACAATTAAAATATTAAGACGATTGAAATCGAATGAAGTCATTTAATAAAAATTGGGATAAAAAAATTCAAAGGTTGATAAAATTATCGACAGTAATATTCAAGGAAAAGATTTTCAAAACAACAGCTAAATCAAAGACGAATTTGAACTAGTATATAAACTATGAATAGACCCCCTGATTTTAATATCAATAAATTGTAATTTATATTATTATATAACAGCTTCAAAGCAACCGGTGAAACGGAGAGGAATTGGAATTCAAATAAATAAAATTTGAGGAGGTGGTTTTAGCTGTCAACAGATTTCGATCCATGAATGATTTGACTTGAAAAAATAAAATTTCCACTAGGTCATTTGCAATTATGGGTCCCATATCCGTTTGGTCATAGAGAAATTGTCGAAGATCTCTGACAGACTCGGTCTGAAATCAGACTAACTGCAAGTGGTGGGTATCTGTATTCTAAGTAAAATGTCAGTAATGAAGACACATATTTCCATTTTTGATCATACCCAATCCATGTGAATGACTACAGATTACAGAAACACATTACTGAAATTTCTTACAAAATTTATTGTGTCCGATTCCTGAGGATGCTCCGGCATGGGGCGAAGGGAAAACATACACCAATTTTCAGTATACCCATCTCAGAAATTATGGCTTCTTGGACTGGTATGTTAAGATACTTGTATATTTTCGATGGGTTAGTTTAGTTGGTTAGTCTCCTATCATGAAAATTTTAAAAATTATAACAAAAAAACTTGAGAAAAATGCTAAAATATATAAAATATGACGAAATGTAATGTAGTTTAACACAGACTAATAATTCGTTGATAAGTAAATGTAAATGGGCGTTAGTCGTGAAACAGTGAAGAAGATATTCAGTACCTTATAATGATTCTCACGATAAATGCTACCACCAGTTGCATGAGACATACGGACAACCAGAAGAACTTGTGTACTTGGTTAAGCAATGGTTTTGTTCACCTATTTGAGAGCTACATGGAATCGTTTTGTTGCATCGTCAACAATCACCATTCACAAACCTCCACGTGTCGAAAGAAAATTGAAGAGTATAAGGGGCCGGTGCCATGGATTATCGACGAAGGGGAGAGCGTGTGGAATATGATTTATTAATTAAATAATTAATTGGAAAAATGTAAAAGAAACTCCTCGTAAAGACAAAATAGAACAGACAGCTTTCATACTTCGTGCTGGATTGTTCTGTTCTTTACTCACAGATGTCAGTTCACGTGGAAGTTCAGTCCTCCTTCTAACTAGACCTTTTGACTTTTTTGCTCCACTAATAAGTACCATTGCACTAGATATAAACACTGGCCCTTCTAGTAAGTGGGGGTTCTTAGCCAAATATTAATTGTGAGATTTTAGACAAATATTTTACAAATTTCTTAAAATTAAATTTAGATAATTTTCTTAAAAAAACTATTTAGTTAAAATTTATTTTTTGTGACATAATCAATTTTAAATAAAATTTTATTAATTTTAATTTTAAAAAACTTCTTTATGCATAGGTAACTACTACTAATATAGTTAACAATATTTCTATAATAATATAAGCATTTGAAATGAATATATTTTTTAATATAATTAGGTATGTCAAGTGGAGTATTTATTTCATCTTGTAAAACTTCTTTTAAAATTTTTATTGTAGTAAAAAAATTTAAATTATATACATCAGAAAAAATATCATGTGTAAGAGATTCTCAAGATTAATAAAAGAACTTTCTAAATTATGATTATTTAATAATTTTAATTTTTTAAAATAAAATAAAAATCTAAAATTATTTTTATAAAATTAAAATTGTTCAAATTTCTTTGTAATAAAAGAAATAACTTGATCTATTATATATGTAATGATCAATTCTAAAAGAAACTTCAAGGAGACAAAAAATTTTTCTCATTGACATTATCATCAAATTTATTTTTTCTATAAATTACACCTTTTTTTTTTTAAATTTAGGTAATATCAATATGCATATCTTGTTAATTAACTATATATATGCATATCTTCTTTTTTTTTTTTTCTTTTTTTACTAATAGAGTTAACAGTAAATAATATATCATACCAATAGTGATACATAACAAGAATTTGAAACTTTTTTGTTCATATATGTTGTTGCTAAACATTTCGCTTCACTCTTTATTTTAGAATCATCACTGAATTCTGCTAATTAAATTAAAGTATCTCTTATTTTTGGAGCTTAATCTTATGACTTTGACACTTCTATGCACTTCCATCGTATTTGTAACAATGATTTAAGTATGAAATGTCACCTTGTAAAATTTTTTATACTTTGGTGAAAAAGAAAATAATGAATAAATATGTTGTAAAACTCCAAAAAATGAAATAGCTGACTCTAGGAAAGAGTTAGTCATATCACAAAACTTTAAATTAAGACTAGAACAACTACATAATCATCTATAAAATGCTCTAGGATTTATTTCTAGTCATTTTATTTGTACACCTTGATCATGTTTTTCTTTCATATTGGATCTATTGTCATATATCCTTGACCTCTCACATCATTCAAGTCAAGTTCAAGATTTTTTATTATATCCACAAGCTGATTAAAAAGCCATTTTTTCTGTTGTATCATTTACTTTTAAAAACCCTAAAAGATATACTTCATTTTTTATTGAAGTTATTAAAATATATATCTACACGTCTTAATATCAAAGACATTTGTTCTTGATGACTTAAACTACTTTTTTTATTTTAAACTGTGATATTAATTTCTATCAGCTCATTTATATGTTATGTCCAAGGTAGTGACTGTGAATTTCACCATTTTTAAAATGTTGAATTTGTTCTTGCATTTTTTGGTCTTAAAAGATTTTCATTACTCTCTTGATAAATCTTTTCGTTCTTTTCATGGAATGCTAAATTATTTTTGAATAAATTCTTTAAGACTGCTATAATTCTTATTAGAACTTTTTCCCAATTCTCTTTTCTTGTTAATTCTTTCTTCAATATCTCTATCAATAGTTTTATTTTTTAATAATCTCAGTTCTAAATTAGCCTATTCGTTCATATTAGTGATATGATCATTGCTTGTCTCATGACTTTTGAGTTTAGTATTAAGATTTTTCCATCTCTCTAGTTCCCTCATTACTCAGCTGATTTTTGTTAGCATTTGTAATGAATAATTTACAACAAAGACAATATACTCTATAAAAATTTTTAGAATATATTAACCATTTTCTATCATGTTTTCTTTCATTTGATAATTTTTTAATATAAAATACATTAAAAAAATGAATAGAATTTTCATCGTTTATAAAAAAGATTGGGCCTTTTTCTACTAACAAATCTCTTAATTTTGTATTTATATTTTTCCATCTTCCAGGATCATAAATATTATTAAGGATAGATAAATTTTCAGGATCTTTAATTCCATCACTAGTTCTATTTTCTTTCATATATTTTTGATATTCTTTTGTAAGGATTGTAATGTCATATATTTAATCATTATTATTATTATTTTATTTATTTATTTATTTATTTATTTTTGTTGTTGTATCATTTGGTTACCACAGAGAAAGACCTTTCTTTTGCTATTTTTTTCTATTAAAAGAAACCCAAATTTTAAGCTTTGGGGAGTAAAACTTTTCTAACTTTTTTAAAAATTAAATTGCCTAAAATACTATCGTTTTATTTTAAAAATTTTCCCCTATTTTTCTCTTAATATAACTTTTAAAAACTCAGCTATTAAAGTAATTACATAATTTTAATTAAAAGTCACTAGTAATAACCAAACAACCAATATTTCTTTATTAAAAACTTTACTCTAAGAAGCTCTACTTACAAAATGTATAGTTTCAAAGGGTCTACTTGAATGGTTAAATCAAAAGGATATTTAGTCTATTTATAAATAATAAAGTGCATTACAATGAATTTTAATGTTATATTTTTACCCTTTTTTGAATAAAATAGTAATTAAGATAATAATTATAAGTATTAAAAATAAAAATAATTTGATGTTAACATTATAATTTTATCATTTCTTTCTTAGAATCAGATAATAATTAAGACAATAATTTTATAAAAAATAAAAGTAATTTGATGTTAACTTTTGTTTGAAAAAAATTATGTTTGGTATATAAATTAGATAAAAATCAATATGATTTTAACTTATATTTATAATGGAGTAACATAAAATTTAAGATATAATTATTAGAAGTAATTTGACTTTAAATAAGTTAACAATTAAAATAATCATTTGCGAGAAAATGAAAAAGATTTCTAACATTATTTATGAAGATAATAATCTCGAAGCCTTGGTTAGCTAGTGAAAAAGCAATAGATATAAATATATAAATAATGTTAGAAATCTTAATTTATATTCAAATATTTAAATCTTAAGTAATATGACGATTAAGTTAATAATACTAATTACTTCGCTTATTACCATTTATAAGAGAGTAGCATTTTTAAAAAATTTAAATTTTATAAAATTTTAATAAATAAGTTGACATGCTACTATTAACTCAATAGTTATACGGTTGACATACAAATTTTGGTATACAATTTGGAATCGCTAATATATAATAAGAAATAAGGTAAGAGCATAGTAAGGAGTACAAAAATAAAAAAAATCATTCCCACCTATTAACAATTTGGGGATTAATTATTCCCTATTGTCGATAATGTTTTCAAATTTATTTATTTGAAATAAATCTTACAAAAACCCAACAGAACAGAAGGCATCAATTCAAGTTCAACCCTAATAGTTTCTCATGTATACCAACTAATTATTATTATCTATTAATTAATTTTTACAAAATATATATAAATAAAAAAAATTTTAAATTATTATATAGATGAAAAGAATACATTTTTAAAATATCTGAAATTATATGTTACAAAACAAAGGTATAGGGAAATTAATTTCACACTTTGTAAATTTTGACAAAGTTAATTAATTATTTTACAGCAATTAATTAATGGTCATACTTAAGCATGGTATTATTGAGACAATGCTTTGCATTTAACGATCAGAGACAAATTTTAAGATTATATACGATTCATATTTTTTTCACTACTTAAAGGACAAAAGACAAAATAATAATATACTTGTAAGTATCGTTTTTGTATGTACTACAGCATTAATTATGAAACTAAAACACAAGTACTTGTTATTGGATGTAACAAAAAATTAGTAAATTACTATAGATTTGCTGTTATATGTTGTCAAATTTGATTCCATACACAAAAGCTGGATTCTATTGATTCAACAATTAGAAATGCATAATCTCGCCATTAATTTCGTAGGAATATCCCAACGTTGACAGGCATAAATTTAAAATTTATTACATAAAATTAAAAACTCCAACATAAATAAACTTTAGGTTTTGCTAATGAGTAATTTTAATGTATTTATTAAGGTTTTTATATTTGATAAATTATATTTTTTGATGTATTAAAATTTATTATTAATTACTACATTAAATATCAAAAATTAATATAAATAATAAATATAAAATTTTTAACAAGTACTCTAAATGCAGTCGTTAGCAAAATCTATAAACCTTTATCACAAAAGTCGAATCCTTAACTTAAAAATTCTTGCTCACAAAACACATGATTCACTTCTTTGTCCAGTTAGTTATCATCATTTCCTAAGACACTTTCATTTCAAGAATGAAAACTATCATATATGAATGTCTTGTACGTCTTTTACATCACACAACATTCAGAGAATTATTCCATTAATTTAATATTACTTATTAATTACATCTCCAAGGAATAACAGGATTTGTTCTATCGAAGGCCTAGCTTCTGGTAACGTGTTTGTACATGCCAAAGCAATGTCCAAAACCTGCATAGCTCGCTTCCTATCCTTTCCTTCCACAGCAAAATCGAAAAACTCCATTTTCCCTTCTTTGATTCCTTCTTTATTTTCTATTATGCACTTCTTCGTCAACCCAGGAAACCTGGATCCTGCTAGTACGTCCATAACTACTACTCCAAAATTATATATATCACTTTTATGAGACCAGTCTTCGCTATACATATTTTCCAACTGTGGAGGAGGATTTGTATGAGTTGCAGGATAAACTTCCAAGCGTTCGGCCAACTTGGTGAAGCCGTAATCTGACAAAAAAGCTGAGAAATCAATGTTTATCATGACATTCGAGGATTTTATGTTCCCGTGAACGTTCATTTGAATGTTTCGTTCATTTGCAGGACATTCTACGTGGATGAAGGATATTGCTCGTGCAATGTGAAGGATAATCTTCAGCCGTTGCTTCCAATTTAACGCTGTGTGTCCGCGCTTTCGTTCACCTTAAAGAGTTACAACATTAATATACAAAATCAGATGAAAATTTCAAGAGTTCAAAGAAGAACAAATCCTATAATTGCATGATAATTTCATGTAAGATTTAAAAATAGAACTCACCTGCAAGTAGGTCAGCGAGACTTCCCATTGGATAGTAATCAAAAAGCACAAATTTGATCCTTTTTGTATATAAATAAGCAGTGATAGGCACAAGATACTCGCACTTTTTGCTAAAATAAGCCAACCTCTCTACTCTTCTACCAAACTCACTCCTCCCAACAATCAATTCTCGAAATCTTTTCACTGCAAACATTTCACTCTTCAGCAACACAACTTTTTCTGTCATCCCTAAGCTGCTTTCTCCCATCACTCCTACAGAAGACCTCAACACTTCCTTCATTGTCATCTGAACTCCACGGTTTGCACAAGAAATTAATGGTACATCATAAGTGAACCCAACTATGTAGTCGTCGTATTCATGGATTGATCCTGATTTAGATTGTTCTCCATCTTTGAGACTCCTTCGACGTTTTGTGAAGGCTCTAGATAACATATTACATATGGGTTTTCGCTTTCGGATTATTGTTTGATAAATGGACGTGTACTGCGGATTTGTGGTCCTTTTGATGGAGTTTACATGGAAAATACCGAACTTCATTTAGGGTGGTATATTTGTATGCTTCGTTTTGGGTTCTTTTGGATTCAGAAGATCCAAAAAACGAAAGGAACCCATTGAAATTCTCTACTGATGTTAATTGGCTGACAAATCTCATTGGCAGTAATTGCATAGGGGCAACTTATTTTATATTTCTGTGTTGTTTATTATCATAAAGTCAAGAGTCTGAAATTGCTCCTCTGCTCATTCTACCGGGGAGCCTCCTCCACCAGGTTGGGCTGTGGACCATCAGTGCTCATGATTGGCAGCCCAACTAGTTTTAAGACCGGGTCTTAAGAATCTTAAACAAGACCAACAAAGTTTTCGTTAGTTTTCAGTACAGCAGCCCAACTAACTTTCCATAGACTCTCTCGTAGAAAATGATTTCGAATGAAATCATTGCACGTGTCTGTTAATTAGGTCGATGCTCCAGTGTCTCTGGTCAAGTTTATGCGTTCATCTCCATCTAAGGTAGCCCATGACATTCGTTCCTGATTTATTCCAGATTAAAACAGTCTTCCTGCCCACAGCCAATTTTAATATTTCTTGTTTCAATAATGCCAAGAATATTGTGGCAATAAATTTTTTATTTTCGAAAATTTTCTAATTTTTTTAAAAAGTAAAATATATAATAATAATATGATTTGATTACTCTTCTTATTTTGTATTTTAATAATACAGTTGAAAGTAAAAACATTTTACTTTTTACTTTTTGAGAGCGATTTTTGTGTAATATAAAAGTATTTATCTATAATCATTAATTTAGATGACAAAATTATTTAAACGCCAGTAATTATTAAATATTAATATTATTTCATATGTCAATTGGCGTATTTTCATACACAAAATGATTAAATTCAGAATAATGTAATACGTATAATTACAATATTAAATCGAAGATGACGTTATTGTTTCACCTAAAAAAGGAATTTTACAAATTTTTTGCATCCCATCTTGCCTTCTAATCGAAGGGAGAGAGGGCAATGAAGTAAATATAACGAATTCGCGATCGCATGTCATTGAAGCCTTGGAGACATGATATCTCAACACGAGAAAAACCAGCAGAGATATCCGACGAAAGTCAATCCGCTGTCGTGTGAGCCAAGGCTACAACATGGGGCTCATCTTCCAAATGGGAACCCCAAACCTGGGCAGAAGCAGACGCAGACCCGAACAAACCGCAAGCTCTAAAATTCCGACACGTGTCCAAAAATACGCGTTGCCCTCAGCCTGTCTTTCAATCGTTTTTGCAGTCAAATCTCCAACAAGTCGTCGCAAACTGCCCGAAATCCATTCCTCCGCCTTTGTATATAAATATCTCATTACGCCACCTCCGAGGATTCAAACAGAAACCTACAAGAAAAATGGCTAAGATCATGGTCACCGTCACCGTTTTCCTCTTCATTCTGGCTCTCGTACACGCTCTTACTCCGTTGGATCTACAGGAAAATGAAGTTGCCACACAAGATTTCACGACTAACGAACACGAATCTGATCCGAAAACAGCCGCCACGGCGATTCTTCTTCCAAGCGAGAAACTCGTGTCCAAACCGGATCCAGTAGGGGTTGCGAAACTCGAAAATTATCAATCTGAGAAACCGAAATCAGGAACCAACGATTTCGTGCCGTTGACTGTAATTAATTTACAACCTATAAACCGTCACGTCCCTCGACAACCATCTCTAACATTACGTCACCGTCGCCCCTGCCGTCACCACCGTCTGGGAAGGTCGTGGAGACCCGTACGGTTCCATCACGGTGAGGTGAGCTACGGTGACGACATGCTGATAACATCAGGCGATAACAAGGTGAAGGTGGTTCGTCAGATTCCTGCGAGGTTGGTGAAGGTTTGTCACGGCGATAGTAACGGACCAAGTTTCCAGTACTGGCACGATGATGACTTGGCAAAGGGAGAGGGGTTCAAGAGGCCGCGTTACGCCCACCGCCACTTCCATCACCGTCACGCGGATGAAGAGGAGATAGAGAGAGAAGGACATGAACACAAACCTGGATTCTTGACGAAGATCCGCAAGTTTTTGAATCAGTTCTAGACAATAGTACGAGTAAACTGTATCCTGATTTCACGGACTACCTCGCTGTTTAGGTCTGTGTGCGCGAATTTTTCATTTAACAGTTGTTGGTTTGTTTAGTACTTTATCTAAATAACGCATCCACGAAAGATGTAAAAGTTTGTTGTTTCTTACGAAATGGATGAGCTATTTTATGTTTTATTGGTCGAATACTCGATGATTTTCTTTATTACTCTGGGAAAACATATAAATGTTTATTTCACACTTGAATTGAAATGAAAAATTACAAGAATTAATCTCAGTTGTAATTGGCACAAGAACCAACTTGTTGGAAGCCGGTCAGTTCGGAACATGGCCATGGATTTACCTGAAACGAAGTTCCGCTAACATCGGAACACTTAAATGGCGGAGAACCGTGAAGATTAACATTAGAGAGGCAAATTCCAGTAAAAGGTGAGTTCTTTAAGCCTTGAATTGTCCCTGACTGTAGGACCTTGACGCCCCAAACATTCTTAATTGTTACACCCTTGACGACAGGGAGAGCATTCGGGTTGAACTTATCATCTGGGTGGTCTCCAACGTCACCTGCTATTTTTATACCCTTCCGTGCATTTTCCATAAACACATCAGAGAAGGTGATGTTTTGAATGAATCCTCCCCTACCGATGTTTGTCTTAACATGGATACCAACTCCGACATTGTAAAGGTTGATGTGTTCAGCCAAGACATTCTCCACCCCACCTGAGGTTTCACTTCCAACTGCAATTCCAGCAAATGGGGATGATCCTGTAACCCGCCTGATTGTAATGCCAGAGCTAGGGCGACCATAAGCTATACCATACTCATCCCACCCACTCTTCACAGCCACAAGATCATCTCCAGTAGATATGTACGAGTCTTCTATGCATACATCTGTGCATGAGTCTGCAGCAATGATTTCAGTTAAATTTCGTCTGCTTAAAATTGAAGAATGCTCAATATCATGCTTTTTATAAATCACTTATATAGGGAATGTGGATTCTTTTTACGGGTGAGAGTTTAGGATTTTTCACTTATGTGTGTGCTTATAAAATCAAAGTAGGGACAAATACATCACAGTAAGTACCTGGATCAATTCCATCAGTGTTAGGAGAGTCTGGAGGAGCAAGGATGGTAACATAGCGGATAACAACACGGCTGCAAGAGAAAAAAAAAGTAACATCAAACAAAATTTCAACTATCTCCTGCAACTTCAGCTGCAACAGGAAACAGACAAGCAGCACCATAAGGTGCTTAGTGGTAAAATAAGCAATAGAGCAGCCAGATTTGTGGTCTCTCATCAGGTCAGGACGACCAAATCAGCTCATAAATTGAGTTCATTTGGAAAACAATAGTAAATCGAGAATTAACTGGCAAATCATGTTATAAGGATATACTATGACAGGGACAGTCACACATGTTTAGACCTTCTTCAACCTTGGCTGAGTTGTTTCTGTAATTTTTATACAGTCACTTAAATACAAAGTACTTAATATATTTTCCTTAAGTGAATGACCACCACAAGTCCATAATCATTCAAAAGTTGCATTAAATTTTGCCTGTTACCTGGAATAGACAGGGTGAATATTCCAAAAGGGTGAATTCTTGAAAATCACATTGGAAATGATTATGCTTCTAGAATTTAAAAATTCAATAAGATTTGGTCTCGTAAAAGGAAGAGTTCTCCGCCTCCACATGTTCCACCAGATGGCTCCTTGACCATCAATTGTTCCATTCTCACCTGTGGCAAAAATGTTTCTCAAACTTCTAAAATAAAAAGGAACATAAGAGCAATAAAATATGGCATTTGATATCCAAGATCAAGATCATTAAACCAAAATCACAAGAACCACACATTGTATGAGATGATTAATACAATGCAGTTCAACAGACACACATGGTATAGTTACAACGGCATATGTTGAATATATACGAGGCTTTTCTATCATTCATTATCCCAAGTCCAATAGTGGATCTCTAAAGTCAAAACAAAAAATATATGATGCTTAAGGTAGACAGAAGAAAGGTATTTACTGAGATAAAATGCAAGCCAAATAGATCCACAGTGTGGTGGAACGCACCAGTGATTACCACATCGCGAAGCCCATCCCCATGGATAAAACTCATGTACCTTCCTCCAGGGCGCTCCCTCCCTCTTCCATATGACGGTAAGGGAGAGACCAATGGCCAATTCCAAGTATCCTGAAGTGTCAAACAAAGAATAATTTAAAAAAATGTATAAAGTGATCCATGTAGGCCCAACAGAATGTTGCGTTCATCTGGGATTTCATTTAAATTATTTCTACTTTTAAGACAATAAATAAAAGGGTTGATCTTACCTACAGTGCACAAAAATTTCTGATAGAGTACAGAATATAATAATGTAAACCCAGTCCAAACACGTAACTGAATTTTGTAAAGCTATACTCAATATAAGAAAGATAAAATATTATGAGGGGTCCTTGTGACATGAAACCAAAATAATTTCCTAGTCATCTGAAACAAAACTCCATCTTCCAAAGCAATCAACATGAAACAATGTCATGGATCTGATGTCAGAAAAAATTAAGCTAATTTTGGTACTATTTTTATTTTTCTCATTTTATTTGAATCAGATTTTATTTTCTTACTAGAGTCACATTTGGGTTACTTATTTTAGTTTGTTTTGTTTTTCATTTTTTTTGTTGTAATACTAGCATTTTCTAGACCGTTGTAGATTTCTTTCCTTTTTGCTTAGTTTACAGCCACTACAAAGAGTCTTGAATTTCAGTTCTTGAGGTAGACTTGATGTTTGATGAATTGTTGAATAAAGTGCTGTGACTTCCACCTTAATTCTTCCTTTGTTTCTCTCCTTTCTATTCTTTTTATTGGTGCTACATCAGAGATATTGCATATGCTGGATTTAAATCCATAAAATCCTTAGTCCCCTCTAATTGAGCTTGAAGCAGATACCCAAGAAGCATATTAGTAAATAAAAAGCATCGACTTTAACTAACCAGTAAAACTAATGCCAATGTTACTACAACAATATCTGGTCAACTAAAAGTTACGCTAATCCATCAGTTTGGGCGACATACATACCAAATACAATGAAATGCCAATGCATTAATAACAGATCTCAATCCCTACTCAAAGCTATTGTTGCTGAACAACACTAACATTTACAAATTAATCCATTAGCAGCAAGGAAAAAGAAGATCATATCAAACAACCTTCTATTGGTAAGGATCAAAATGACAGGGTATCTAAACTACTAGTTCAGACATAAAAGTAGCTTAATTTCTGACACTCTTTTCCTTCTATATATTTTAAATATTTCAAAGTAATTATACAGTCCGAAGCCCATTACATATACTAAAATTGCTACCACGTATTACTGTAAAGTGTCATGGTTTATAAATAATAATGAAATACTAATTTCAGTATTGTCGTTATCAAAACAATTGAGTTGGATTGACAGCTTTCCTAGTGGACCTCAGCAATATTCTATTCTAACATGAAAGCACCGACGTCAAGATCATCCACCAGAAATCTGGCTGTCCAACTAGCTGAATTCTAAATTCCAGTAAATGTAATGTACATGCAACCAACATAGATATTCCCACCATTATCATCTTTAGTCCATGGACCCACCATAATTCATTCACGTCCCTTCGTCCCCAACTATTTACATAAATCATTCCGGCTGCCACAAACAATGTCCCAAGCAATTGACATTTCAATGATATCTCTTACTCAGACCACACAAAGAAAACCCAAATTCCATAATCATTCATTTTATATTATTAAAAACGAATAAAGTAAGATCTCACAAGCAATCAATATTATCTGATCCACAACCAATCGGCACTCGTAAATTCGTGCTTCATTGCATGCAATGATGCGGCAAAAACCCTCAAATGGTTTTCTATTCAGCTTACGGTTAACTAAACACATTCCTAATGATAATTTGAGCCGTTGATTAGCAAATCTTCTACAATGTTATAAATCTGGACCGTTCATTTTGCAGATAATTATAAAGATAACAAATGGAGAAGCTATGAGCAAATACTAATTTCAGTATTGTCGTTTTCCAAACTTTAAAAAAAATTACCTGAGTGGCTTTGATAACAGCACCTCTAGCCAAATAAAGAGTCATATGGCTAGTAAGATTAATACTTTCCGTTAAAAAAAGCCCAGGGGGTATATAGAGAAGCGTGCCACCTCTCCTCCTCAAATGCTGAATCCGGTATATCGCTTCACGAAACGCTTTCGTGTTCAACGTCTTTCCGTCTCCGACGCCCCCAAAATCGGTTATCGATATCTTGTCGTTCCGGTACCTCATCGGAACAATGCCCGAGCACGTAATCAAGCTGGCGAGTGAAAAGCAGTTGAAACATGACAAAAGAACAGAAAGAAAGAAGAGGAGCCGAAACATTTTAGTAATTTTAGTGATTCTGAAAGGGAGTATGGGAAGAGAAACGAATATTTTATGAGATTGCAAAAGAGCGACAAAGAGAGAAGTACAAAAATTGCTTTCGTGTAGATTTAAGAGATGATTTCGAATAAGAATTAGAAAATGTACTGTTGTCGGGGCTGTTTGGAAGCAATGGAACAATTTTTTTGGATAACAACGGAAGATCTGCTACGGAGTAGCTAAATTACAACAGGAAAAAGAGACCTGGGAGAAACTGAGGCGGCTTATGGGAAAAGAGAAAAGGTGAAGAAGGAAGAGGAGTGAAGTGAAAGAGCAAAGGATAGATTTGTCGGAAAGCGATTGTCTTCAAGGGACAAATACAGTGAGAGAGGAGTTTCTTAGTGCTTATAGATCCATACTCATGTACTGGCTGTGTGGTGTGGTGCGGTTGGGTTATTAAGTGAAGACGAGGGGAGGCGACGTATCGGTACAGATGTCAGTCAGAACTCATGAGTCATGGGGAGGTTGATAGTTATTACAATAATTTTATTCAAGCTAAATTTTTTTATTTACATAAAAAAATATATATTTATTAAATAATAAAAGTATAATAAATAATTTTAAAATTTTATTATTTAATACATGTATTTATTAAAATATTTTGTTAAATAATATACGCTTATTAAAGTTAATATATTTAATAATGTATAATTTTAATGCATAAAAAATATTTATTAATTATTACATTAAATATAAAAATTATTATAAATAATAAATATAAAATTCTTAATCAGTATAAAGATACTATTTAACAAAACTCTTTATTAAATAATAAAAAATATATTAAATAATTTTAAAAATTATAAAAATATATTATTTAATCCATACTAATATATATATATATATCATTTTTATTATTTTATCTGCAGTCTAACGTTCTTTCATTTCTTAAATTCGGTGTGGTATAAAAGAGAAATATTCTTACACTAAAATTTATATTTTTTTATATTTACATTAATTTTACAGCAATTTTGATTTAAAAATTACAATAATAAAATATCAAAGGGAGTTTTACATAATATCTCCTTAAATGATTAATTTTATTGTATTATGCCTTTTCTTCAATTATTTTGTTTTCCCTATGTAATAAAGCTAGGTGGGGCAGGTTTTTATAGAAAGAATAAATAATTGAAAAAAAAAAATAGGAGAGCAGGCACTCTACGTAACCCTGAAAACGACAAGATAAGCAACGCGGATTCTGAGAACGAAGGGGATGTTTGGCACACCACATTGTATGTTGTATTTAATAATGAGCTTGTTTTATATTTTTTTAGATTTTGATAACATTTGTTGTTAGGATATTTGTTAAAATTTTTATATTTATTATTTATAATAATTTTTAATATTTAATATAATGATAAATAATAAAGTTCAAAGCAAAACCCATTACTAATAATTGATATGTATTAACTGCAAGAATTAAATTCTCTAAATGATATACTTTTAAGATAGAGTTTTACTAAAGAATTTCTTTAAACTGCGTATTAAGACTTTTATATTTGGTAAATTATATTTTTAATATATTAAAATTTATAATTTATTATTATATTAAATATTATAAATTATTATAAATAATAAATATAAAAAAATTAACAAATGATTTAAGAATACTCGTTAATAAAATTTAAAATTAAAATATAATTTTAATTAATTTGTAGGAAATTCTTTTGCTCAATATGAATATTAGAGAAGAATTCTAAGCATAAAACATAGGCAAATTGAGAGAGAAATACTTTTATAAAATTCTCTAAAGCTTCTCTACTCACTTTCGCTATCAATTTTCAAGTACTTTTTAATGCAATCAAAATTTTATTCAATTACTTTATTTCTCTATGACTATTTTATTCTTCAAACAACGTGTTGAACTTTTAAATTATTGGATTGAAGAAAAACATTAAAGCAAATAAACTTAAACGAATAATTCATTTACGAAGATAAAAAAACCTGCATTTAATAAAATATATTTTAAAAACTATATTTTTCCCTTTTGATATCATAGAAAAGTGGACTCGAGAAAAACATTTTAATGCTTGGTTAAATATTTTCAATATTGTTTTAATTATAGTGGATTTTGACTAAAATTTCGTATTTTTGACAATTTTCTTTAGTTTTCATACCGTCCCATTTCGGTAAAAGTTACTATAAATAATAAATATAAAATTCTTAACAAATAGCTATGACTGCTGTTGACAATCCTTCAAAATAAAGTCAAAACGTATTAATTAAAAGTATATCGTTAATCAAGCAAGCATAAGATTCAACTCTCCACAAATTCAACAAACAAAAGTTTGAAGTAACGGCCCCAGGACGGATACGCTTTCTATCTTTATTAAACAACGGTAACATATGGACCGAGCTTGGCTTTTAGTATAGGTGACCGTGCAAAAAAGAGCTTGACCCTCCTCACACCTAACATTCACGAGCTTTCATACGGCTCATTAAATTTTGCAGTTGTCGCTTGAATATGTAATGTAAGCCAAACGAGGACCACTCAATTTATAGGCTTAAATACAACCTTCACACGAACGGAATGGACCGCGGAAACCAGACCGCGTTGTTACCTGACATGGCCATGCATGCTTCAAACTTTTCCATAGGATAGCAGAAAAAGAAAAAAAGGGTGAAGTGAAAGTTGATAAATTTCCATCTAAACTGTGTTAAATTCACACGTAGAACATGTCACATATTCATCATGCATGTATACATATACAATCCGTCAACAGCACATAAATCAATTATTTAAACATTGGAAATCACAAAGAAAGAAATCTATTTTGTTTTTACTTTAGTGAATTTGTAGACTGCAGATGAATATGTGAACTTCTATGAACGGAAGAAGAAGATATCCAATGATCAATTTAGTGAAAGAAAGAAACTGATCATAAAGTATATGCAATATAAAAGTCAAACTGGCATGTAAATGACAAATTCTATGGCCGGCTTTGACATCCATATGTTTCACACTCTCCAACCACACCAATGAGGACCTCTATCTTACTAACATGACCCCCATTACACTTGAATTCTGTCAATGGGCTCTGTCCGATCCTGCACAGCCAAAAGTTCAGAGACATCAGCTAGTGACTTAAGGTTGCACTGGATCAGAGCCTCAACAAAATAGCATGTTTCATCGTTGGTATTCCCATCTGGCACATCCACAACAAATGATTCAATCACCAACGTTCCTGGTCTCCCCTCTAGAACCTCCGGATGGACAGTAATAACAGACGAATAGTTCTGTAATTTAGAGGAAGAAGTTGAAAAAAAAAAAAGAGTTGCAGAAGTTTCAGATCATCCAGATATTATAGAAAATTCGCAATGAAAAACAGAATCGCTCAATCGATCTTGTAAGGTGACAGTAAAAATACTGGTAATATCATCAGTCGTTTGAAATTCAATTAATTACATGTAAATTGGCAATAATTCATAATAAAACTAAACGTCCCATACATTTTAAACTTTTGGCAGTAAATAATCAATAAAGTATCATGTCTGAGACTAATAATCCATATGGCACCAATGAATGGTTGAGCTCAATTTGAATGTTCTAGTCAGATGAGAGGAAGACCAAATACTGAATCGATGCACACCCAAATGAGCAGAGTGACTTAAAATAATAAGGCAGGTCCAATCAGCCATCATATAGACATCCCAATTCAAATTTTAGAAACAAACTTAGCAATCCCAATGAACATTATTGCAGTGTCTTCTTCCATGATATTCAAGTATGATCTGATTCTTCGGATCATATCCCCACTCAACTGTATCCTTAATATCGACATAGAAAACTTTATAAACAATTTTATGTGTTAAATTCTTTATCACGCCAAACATTAATGCCAGGTACATGAAACCAAACTACATGACGAGGTAAGCGCAATATTGTCTTTGTAAACCAGCCATATTAAACTTTTCCATTTCTTGTTTAGTAGCCATATTAAACTTCAACGGAAAAAAAAATGTGAATTTGAAAATCTTTATAGGCAATGGTTCATATTCCACCAAGGTTATCAGACCTAACTTGAAAGACACTAAACTGTCCAGACCTATCAGCGCTATTGAATTTCCATCATAAACACTAGTGCTAGCTCACACACACGAATGCATGTTACTTATACAATCAAGGACTAACATACCTTGAGCCTATGATCTCCCCGAACAATCCTCGTGCCAAAAATATGCTCTTCATCATCTAGAAGTTCCAATTTTTCAGGGCTAGTAGTGGCTGGAAGACCAGATTTGACGTTAACCTCTCTAAGACTTCCAATCTGAAGGTCACCCTGCACAGTGCACCTACTGATAAATGGCTTATACTTCTGTGGTTGATCAAATCTCCTCACCAAAGACCAAACCTGATAGACCGAAAAACAACAATCATTCACTCAGAGAAAAAATCAGCCAAAACAAACTATGATCCACAGTCGTTAAAGAGAAGTTAGTTCTTACATATATAGGTTTTCTTTTGATTTAGTTAGCTCAAGACAAGCTACAAACATCAAATCATAGTTAACAATAAAAAAGTCCATCAAAACTTGCATTGCCGAGCTTCATTTCATAATACATATTGCGAACAATTCCAAGAAATGAACGTTGAAAACTTAATTCTCTAATTGATCCCTTGACTACAACCATTTTCGTTTCAATGATTCCATTTGATACGATGAAGTTACTGCTTGCTACTTTTTGAGTGCTGAGCAAAAAAATAAAAAAAAATATCTAATTTAAATAAGGCGTCTAATCATGCACAAAACTTGGCCAAAATCAAACTAACCAACTAAAATCTAACTGAAATCCTTAGATCTTCAGTAAATCTCAGTAACTACAACCTTGTGCAACATTAATTAATAATTTGATTTCTTAAACTCAAAAAAAAGAAGAAAGACGAAAGAACTTACGAGATGCACAGGAGCTTTGATGTGTTTAACAAGTGAAGAGCTACACTAGTGGTCTTCGACATCGTGCTTGTGGTGTCTCCTTATGCAGTCGTCCTCCGTCTTGCCGAACATGGCGCTTGCGCTGCCGTTCACGGTAATATAATCGATGGTCACCATCACGGTAACCCGAGAAGAATCGCTCTCACCATAAAAATCGGGTCAAAACTCAGCGGCAATATCGGACTCTGTTACGGATTCTCAGAAGCATCCAAAATGTACCACCGTCAGCGCTAAAAGTCCTGACCTTCTCATCTCGTCCACCTAATTAAAAATTATTAAAATATTGATTATTTATTTATTTATTTATTATTCTTTTCTGAGTATTGCTTTATAATTCGTCTAGTTATGGTGAAGAATTTGGTTCTCTCGTACAAGCAAACGACATCGTATTATGGCTTTCACATTACTTTATTTTATTTTTTTAATTCTCTCTTATCTCTAACTCTTATCATTTTTATTTTGTCTTATCTCTTCTTTTTATTTTTTTTATTATTCTGTCCTATCTTATCGTCTTCTTTTATTTTCGTCTTTTTCGTGTTCGTTCTCTCACTTTATCTCATATAATATTTCTTTTCTTTGGCCTGCCAACAAAATAACGACCAATATTTCTTTTAGAATCCATCCTCATTTTTTAATGACAAATATTAATTATGAGCGTGGTCAGGCCTGCTTTAATTTTTCTAACATTAAAAAATAATATGGATTTTTGTTTTCGAAAAAACAGAGCATTATTATTTCATTATGTTTTTGAATAGAATTATGTCGATACCTCAAATTTTTAAAAAGAAAAATTTTAAATATCACATAAATTTTTTTATTATTGATAAATTTAATGAGACACGGCTTGAATTAATAAAATTATCAAGATGATTATTTTTTGACTGTTTAAAAATACAATAAAAAATTTTAAAATAATAATAATTTAATTTTAAGTGTAAAAAATTTAATACTTAAATTAAGTTTAAGATTAAATAAAAAAGAAAAGATAATTTTAATTAAGAAGAGATATTCAAAAAAATATTGACAGGAATATATATGTAATTTATAATTGCTTCTAACCCTCCACAAATTAGAATAAGTTTGATATTTATAATAGTAAATAGTACATTTTATAAACTTTTACACGTACGAATTATTGGAGAACGAATAGTTAATGTTTGTTAAGGACTTATGTACTAGCGTTAAATACTGAGTTACTGTATAATCACAATTTATATGTTCAGGGCAATGTAATGATTACTTTGATTATAATTTTTATAGTTAAAATTTTAAATATAATTTAATAATTTCCAATGACTTAAGATCCACGCTTGATCTTCATTCACTATCCTCGTTCTTAGGCTGGAACTCATATCAAGATGGATCATCTTTTCAATCTGGCTTCTCTCGATCATGAAAAAAATGCAGTGCTCCAATTGGGTAGGACAAGTAGTTGTGCTAGTCAATATCACGATTCTCAATATGGCTTTGTGGCTTGTTTTTTGCGTGGGTTGATCTTTGGGCTTGCCGCTACTGGCATTGATATTTTGGGGACTCTCCACAAAACCTATTTTCATGTGATAATCGGTATAGTATCCTATGTGCCGGTGTTATAATGGGATTGTCGTGAGTAATCTTGAACAGCGATCCCGATTTTCACCTCTAATAAATTACAAATATGAAATTATGATAAAATGTCAAAGTATAATGTGTCTATTTTGTACGATGACAGAATATTATTATTTTGTTGCACTTTGACAGTAGAATAACATAAGATGCTTGTTTTGTCTCAAGAGCGTAGCATTATTATTATAATGCTTAATAAAGTTGTTTTTGAAGGCATCACTTAGTATAGTCGAATAATTTTATTTTAAAAAAATATTTGTACTGATTTTGAGTTCGAATTTTTTAAAATATATTCAAATATAAAAATATAGTATAATTAAAATTTTATCATGTACTTGATACCACTGCAGCGTGGTCTTTATATATGATTTTAATTGATTCAGGATAAGTGCCGTGTGATCTGTAGATACGTATCTCAAATACGTGAGTGTCTGACTCGTGTATGGCCGACCGCACTTATAAGAGATTTTTCGTCATTCAAAAATAAAAGAGTTGTTTTGAAGAAAAAAAATTAACAATTCAAATTCTTTATGGTAGTAATTTGTAACAATAAGGATCATATGATTAAAGGCACGGTATAAGAGTGTTAATTTAACAACCGTAAAATATTAACATATTTGTTTGATATTTAAAAAAAAAAGTGATCAAAATTAAATTAAAGTTTTTTAATTATTTTTTATTTGGACAACCATAAATATTTTTATAATTTCATTAAATAACAATTACCAAAATTATGACAAATGCTCTCTCTGTTAAATTAATTTTTTTAACTTTTTTTGTCATTTTTATAGTGTAATAACTATTATACTTTTAAAATTTATAAAAACATAAAAGTTAAAAAAAATTATATAAAATACAAAAATTATTATTAAAAAATTATATAAAATATATAAAATTTATATTTTAAAAAATATTTTAATTTTCGTATTTTTATAAAAGTTAACACTATAATAATTATCACATTAGAAAAAGATAAAAAGGTAAAAATTTAATTTAACA